>JAJMJS010000037.1:0-21490 GCA_030563665.1 Scheffersomyces broadrunensis | reverse complement strand
ACAGTCACTGAAGTTATTGATCCTATTGATCCAACTTATACAGTTACTGAAGCTGAGGACTCGGTTGCTACACCAGTTGATCCACCTGTTGCTGATTACGATCCAGCTACTACCACAGTCACTGAAGTTATTGATCCTATTGATCCAACTTATACAGTTACTGAAGCTGAGGACTCGGTTGCTACACCAGTTGATCCACCTGCTGCTGATTATGATCCAGCTACGACTGCAAGCACCGAAACTGTTGATCCAATCTATGATGTCCTCGTAGAAGATCCATCAGCTTATATCGATCCATTAAATGATCATGTAGATGGTACCGCTACAGTTACAGAAGTGGTTGATTCTACACATACTGCTGTTGAAGATATTCCAACTTATCAGGTTGATAATGAAGATCTGGTTGCTGATGCTGTTGCTGAAGATCCAACCCAAGATAATATTAATGCACCAGTAGATGATGCTTTATTAAATTATCCAGTTATTGGCACTACTACAGTTATTGAAGTTGAATATCCACAAGGTACTGTTGCGAATGAGGTAGATCATACAGTTGTAGCAACACAACCAGTCATGCACAATAATGGTCCAGCTGTTGGTGATGCTACACAAGTTGAAAAACCAGCAGACGTATCAGCTGCTGATGAAAGTCAAGACCGTGTTTATTCAAATGATGAGACTAATGTTGTCGAAGATAAAGTTAAAGATGATGCTGATTCAGCTGTTCCTTCAGCTTCAGAAGAAGAATCGGTACATTTCGTTGAAGATGAATTGAAAGATCAATTTGAAACATTTGGTGGTAGTGATAGTTTTACAACTATTTCGTATTATCCATCAAGTTATCCAACATCCGGTTCATCTGCTCCATCATATCAAGGCTCGGCTTCAATTAACTCAGTATCTTCAGTTATGTTTATCTTAGTTGGATTTATGATGATAATGATTTAAGTCACGTTTATGTCTTTATTTTTAATTCTATTAGTATTGTTATTTTTTTTTCTGTATTCTTTATTCTTTTCGATGAATTTTCTTTTACTTGTATTTGATTGATATTTTCTTTTTCTTTTCTTGTATATTGATTGATTTCTACTGTTATATATTTTACGAATTTATGAAGTTATTATTTATATTTACTGCAAAAAAATAAAAATTTCTTTTTTGTTTTTAGGTAGCTGTAACGCGCTTTAAAAAAAAAAAAACCACATGAACGAAAAAATTTTTATTTTTTTTTTTTTTTCTTTGGGAGAAGGAATGGGAAAAAAAAAAGGAACAACAAAATGTTGTTGATTTAGCATCTTTAAATTTTACTTTTCTGTTTTTTTTTATATACCACTAACCACATTCCTTAATAACATCTAAACAAGACCAGTGATACAGTCATGTCAATCATTCAACTAACGACTCCAAGTATTGAACGACCATTTGGATTACATTTATGGCCAATTTTTAATTATGGATTTGAAAAAATAGTTGGATATTCAGCTGATGAATTTGAATTTATTTATCATCAAACATTTTTAGCAAATGGATTTCAAGCTATTTCAATTATAATTGTTTATTATATTATAATATTTGGTGGGAGATATTTAATGAATACATTTAATATTAATGGATTTAAATTAAATTTTTTATTTCAATTTCATAATATTTCATTAACATTAATTTCTTTAACTTTATTATTATTATGTATTGAACAATTAGTACCAATATTATATTATCATGGAATATTTTATGCAATTTGTCATGAAAATGCATTTACCAAAAGATTAGTTACATTATATTATTTAAATTATTTAACAAAATATTTAGAATTAATTGATACTATATTTTTAGTATTAAAAAAGAAAAAATTATTATTTTTACATACTTATCATCATGGTGCAACGGCTTTATTATGTTATACTCAATTAACCGGGTCCACCTCGGTTGAATGGGTTCCAATTACTTTAAATTTAGGAGTTCATGTGGTTATGTATTGGTATTACTTTTTAAGTGCTAGAGGTATAAGAGTTTGGTGGAAAGAATGGGTTACAAGATTTCAAATTATTCAATTTTTAATTGATTTAGTATTTGTTTATTTTGCAACTTATACTCATTATGCGTTTAGATATTTCCCATGGTTACCTCATGTTGGAGATTGTTATGGAAGTGAATTAGCTGCAATGTATGGATATATGATTTTAACCAGTTATTTACTTTTATTTATTTCATTTTATATTAAAGTTTATAAATCAAAGGGTGACAAGAAAGTTCATTCCAAGATTGAAGAAACCCCATCATCATCATCATCTGCTTCTGCCACAACTACTGGATCATCAACTGGTGGTAAATCAAGTAAAGGTAGATCAAGAAAAGTATAAAATTATTTATTAGACAAGAAAAAACAAAACCCCCAAAAAATAGTTTGTTATATATATAACAAAATAAAGTATTGATAACCTTAATACTTTTTATCCAATATTTATGTTTCTATCTCTTAATCACTGTCTCTGTTATTTATATATATATATATATATATAATACCTCATTTGTATACAATCATCTTTTACCCTCCTGTTAATTTTAAGTAAAAACAACTAATAAATAATAAATAATTATCTACTGTAATTTTGCATCCAAACATCAGATGAAAAAAAAGTAGGCTCAGTCGGACAAATTCAAACAGACAGACAGACAAATAGGAAAATATAAAAGAATAAAAAAATTAGAAAAGTTTTTAGCCGTTCCGTCAAATAATTTAGTGGCTAGAATTAGTGAATAAAAATAATGAGTTCATTATTATTCTTATTATATTATTATTGTTTTTATTAAACATACCATCATACTAATACTAATTATCATAATCCTCTTACTATAGAGGATAAAAGTTTAATTAACCAAGAAAATAAAAAGAAAAAGAGTAAAAAGTAAAAAAAAAAAAAAGTTATAACCATAATTAATGAATAGGGGGAAGTATGGAACACATTAATGAACAAAAAAAAAATAAACTTGTTATAGGAAAAATAGGAGCAGATTGAGGTTTATTTCGTAAAAACTCACAAAAAAAAAAATTTAATGTGAGATTTTTTTTAATTTAATTTTATTTTATTTTATTATTTGAGGTAATTTTTTAAATTTCTCGGTGAAAGGTGGAGTTTAAAATATTTTTATTTTTCTTTGCTATTTAAATTTTTACTGAGATGAGATTTTTTATTGTTTTTTCAGTGGAGAGTGTAATGATTCAGGTAATAGTTACTGAATAATGAGTGAGTGGTGAGAAGTTTCGGTGGGGGAGACAGGACAAATTACTTAGTGAGGTAAAATACGTAAAAATCTTAAAAAAACCTCGGCGAAAAATAAATATCAGCGAGACAATAAAAAAAAATAATAAAAATTTAAAAAATTAGAAAGGGGGGCAGAGATTAAAACAGAAGAAAAAAAA
The DNA here is from genome assembly GCA_030563665.1 of Scheffersomyces broadrunensis. Taxonomy (NCBI): domain Eukaryota; kingdom Fungi; phylum Ascomycota; class Pichiomycetes; order Serinales; family Debaryomycetaceae; genus Scheffersomyces; species Scheffersomyces broadrunensis. The sequence goes on along the minus strand of JAJMJS010000037.1, from coordinate 18,069 downwards.
AACTCGAAGATTTAATTAATAACAAAAGTAAAGTAAAAAGTCTAGAGTTATAACAACTTTCAAAACCATAAAACAGCAATTATATATATACTATATACGTAACCTTATAAAGTAATGTCGTAACATTACTTTGTAATCTATTAATACATGAACATGAAATTTTTAATAATAGGTAATAATTATATGAATAAAAATAATTATTGGGTGGGTAGGTATATACCGTTGAATCCCCACCATGAGGCTTGTACTCAGCTAATTTTTTTTTTCTCTCTCTCTTTTGTTTATTGTCTCCTGCATACAGGATCTTTTCTTTTTAGTAAATTGTTTGTAATCCAAGTGAGTGGTGAAAATGGATTTATCGCATTTACGGAGTAATTAATCGGGATTACTCACTAATCCCGTCATTAAATTACAATAAATTAATTAAATAATTCGATATAATAGTTAATAATGGTTAATTAATTTATATCCAGATTATATGAAGAACAAGTAATCAATAGGTAATGATAATTATCATTAAAATCAAAAGTAAATTAATAATAATAATAATAATAATAATAATAATAATAATAATTGAATCACTTATAGTAAAGATTTTATTGAAATTATGGGATTAGTAATCTAATCTATTTCATATGAGATGAGAATATTTTTTTTTAGTATGAATAAAAAAAAACGGACGCTTTCTTTAATTCATCCCGTTTTTTAAATTTATTTCTTTGTCTCTCTAATTTTAATTTTAATTTTAATTTTAATTTTAATTTTAATTTAATGTCATATATATTTACTTTCCCCATAAAAAAAGAAAATAAATAAAAAAAAAAACAATTTATTTTTTTTTACTTGCTATACCCCTATTCCTGTTATAACAGGTATATCAACTCAACAGCATAAGATCCTTTTTCAAGTTTGGGAATTCTATTTCTGTGTTCTATATTCTATGTCGTTCTTTTTTTTATTTAATTTTAGGTTTGTGATAGTAATTAAATATTATTATTTATTTGATTTATTTATTAACTGATAAAGTGTTGGCCGTATACGATAAAAATTAAAAATTAATTAATTTCATTGCGTATGGAAATATTATTTTCATATCTCCACCAAAAGAGAAGTTTCACTCGTCCGTTATAATCAATAATAATTCCAAGATAAATCCTTTTTGATTTGACACACACACACACATATAAAACAATTGGAGTTATTAAATAATATATTTTAATAATAATAAATAAATAAATAAATAATTAATAATTAATTAATAATTAAATAATTAAATAATTAATAATTAATAAAAATAATTAACACTAGTCCGTATCAGCCGCGTTTATGAGATTTTTTTTTTCTCGGACCCCACGACATGATATATACAAAAAAAAGCATAACCAAAAAAAAACCCACCAAATAATTAAAATAGTGCGACGACATTTCTAATTTATTGTATATAATTAAAAATTATGACCGAGCCGACTTGTCTGATGGTGACATTTCTCAAAGGTTTTTATTTTTTTTATTTTTTTTTCTCTCTCTCCTTCTCGCAACAGCGGCTGCATAAAGAATTTTAATGAGAAAATACATATAAATATATATTTTATGAATAAATTATTTATTTTTACTATCCGGATCCGCCTAATCCCCTAAATATTTTATTTTTAATTTTTATTTTTAATTTTTATTTTTATTTTTTTTTTTATTTTTTTTTTACGGCGGTGTTAAATTTTTTTCTTTTTAAAAAAAAAAAAAAAAAAAAAAATAAAATAAATATATAAAATAAACTAAATCTTTCTCTCTTTTTATTTTTTCATTATCAAATATAATTAGACAATTTTTTCTATTATTGAATTTTTATTTATTTGATCCCTTTTTATAAAAGAAAAGGGTATTTGTTCATAAATAATAATAACAGTAAGATAGTCATATATCATGAATTCCTTATTATCATATCATTATCCTGTACAACCACAGCCTCAACCTATTGGTCAATACGGAAATAGTATTAATAATCATAATAATAATACTACTACTACTACTAATAATAATAATCAAAATGGATATGGTTCAATAGCAGCCATTAATAATATAACTAAATTACCATCTATTCATTCATTAGCATTACCAACAACAAATATAATAACAGCAACCTCACCTACTCCAAGTAGTAATGTTACAAGTACCGCACCGGTTATGTTACCGCCTTTATTAGCAAATAGACTTGGCAGCACTGCCAATAATAATTCCACTTCTACTACTACTGCGGCGGCTACTGCTCCCCCATTACAATCTTCAAATTATTCGCCATCCTATACAACTAGTAGTATTATAACGTCAAGTAACCCAACTTCAGTAAGTCCTATTAGTTCACCAAATTATTATCAAGATAATACTATACTTAGAAGAGATCAAAATAATAATCATATTGGTTATCATCACCAACCACAACCAATGATTTCACAACCACACCTTTATCCACAATCATCCTCTTCACCTCCTCTTACATCATCGTCACAACCTATTATTTTACAAGTTCCAAGTCCATTATCATCCAATGATGATTCTGATTCTAGTTCTACCAGTATATTAAATAATCAATCGGGTAGCAAAAAATGGAAACCTAGAAAAAAGAGACAATGTCCCGATTGTAAATTATATTTTTCCAATTTAGCCACTCATAAATCAACTCATTTAAAGCCAACTTCAAGACCTCATATTTGTAAATATTGTGATCGAGGATTTGCAAGATCAAATGATTTATTTCGTCATATAAAATGTCATTGGAAAGAAATTGGCAGTGACAAGGGACAATTTAAATGTCCATTCAAACAATTGGATGGTCCACAATCTCCAACTTCTTCATCTTCATCAAGAGTTGTAAGTCTGAATGAAAATGATAATTGCTGTCATCAAACTGGAATTTTTTCAAGATGTGATACTTTTAAAAATCATTTAAAGGCAATTCATTTTCAATATCCAAATGGTACTAAAAAGGATCAAAGAATGAAAGTGGAAGGGAAATGTAGAATGTGTCAAGCACAATTTAAAAATGTGGATGATTGGTTAAATAATCATATTGAAAATAATCAATGTCCTTATACAATCAATAGTTTATCAAAGGAATAGAGAATAAAGTAAAGTAAAGTAAAGTAGAGACGTTTAACGAATGGAAGGAGTTTTTTTTTTAATGAAAGAAAAAAAATTATATGGGATTATTATTAGTATACAAATTATTATATATATAGATTTTTGTTTTTAAGTGTATATTGTTAAATTAAATTATTATTGGGGCTAAAAATTATTATTATTATTATTAATATTAATATTAATATTGTAGATGTTTTGTTTTGAATTATTCAAAAATTTTAGTGGGTGGTGAAACTAGGTAGTTTAGGGAGAAAATTTCTTTTTTTCGGTCAAATCTGTTTGGGGACTGGGCCTCTCTCTACTGCTCTGCCTCTGCCTCTGCCTCTGCCACTCCCACTAATAAAAATTATTTATGCGTAAATTTCTCCCGCTTATGTTAGCAGTTGGACACCTTTAATAACAGGATTTATCCGGTGAGTTCATTTTTGAAGACTCACTATTTTTTTTTTTTTAATTATCAAAACCAATACTAAAACCAAAAATGTAAAAAGAAAAAGAAAAAGAAAAAGAAAAGAAACAAGTTTTAGGGCTATACATTTTATTGGACCATTAAGAGGCAGTGCTCACATAGATGTTATTTATATATATATATATAATAGCAATAAATTTATAAAACGTAACGTAAAATAAAATCGCTTAGACAGAAAAGTTTAAAAACTTTACCCTTAACCATCGTTATGACGTAGTTTGGGAATGAGCGGCACGGAAGTTGATTGATAATAAAAGTTAATATTATTGTTAGACAACTATATTATGTATTTTTATTTATTTATTTATTTATTTATTGACTAATTTGTTAATTATTGTACAAACACAAACACAAACACAAACCATTTCCCAACTATGCAATTATTAATTATATGTTTAAATCAATTATATAATTTCCTTTCTTTTTTTTTGAGCCGAACTTTTTAGATTATATCCGTCCGAACACCGCCAACAAAAACATAAATATGTTTAACCCTACAAATTTATAAATGAATAATTGCTATAGTATATAGTATATATATAATTGTTATTATTAGAAAGAAAGAAAAGGGTTATAGTATATAATAATATCTTAACTATTGAAGATTGGATGTTACATTTTAAGTATTGAAGATTGGATTTCGGTGATAAAACTGCAAATCTTTATAACCGCTATATACTTCAGATCAATATATTATTGAATATTACAATATATTAATGAATATTACAATATATATATATACATCCATTGTATAAATTATGAGATATAATTGGTATATGATATTCTGGGATGTGTTATGTTGTCTTATGTTGTGATACATATATGTTATGTAATAATAATCATATATACAATAACCATATATAATAATCATATATAAAAAAAGTTAATTTTTTCTTTTCTTAAACCGAGGGAGTTTTTTTTCTTTTTCAAATTTTAAATAAAATATAAAACTCTCTTGTTAACCCTTTAAATTTTTGCAATTCATAGATAACCCCTTACTTATTAATGGTCAATTAAACAATCCACCATATTTACTATGTCTGTTATAAGTATTATCAAATCAATTGCCAAATATTCCTTTATTATATTCCTTATCTCAACTCATAAGACTTTACCATTCTTTTCTTATAGTATTCGATTTTATTATCACGTTTTGAAACAATGGTACCTTACAAGATCAAAATATTTAGCCAATAATAAGAAAAATACATTTAATTTACCTGAAGGTTTATTTACTTGGGTGACTCTTGATACAAGGGTTTCACCATTAGAAATTGATATGTATATTCATAAATCAAATTCAACTTATTTTTTAGATTTAGATATCGCAAGAACAAAATTAATTTGTCAAATATTTCAAAATACTTGGTGGAATCATTATGATAATGTAAGTAAAGAATATAAATCAATAGGAATAGCAAATATTCCTTATGCTCCAATTGCAACGGTAAAATGTTACTTTAAATCAGAATTAAAAATTTATCAAAAATTTCAAATTAAATCTCGAGTATTTGCTTGGGATTCAAAATGGTTATTTATAATTTCAAAGTTTATAACTTTAAAAAATGGTAAAGAAAAATTACATGCAATTGCTTTAACAAAATATGTATTTAAAAAAAATGGTAGAATTACAATTAAACCTGAAGAAATGATTAAAGAAGGTGGTTTTTATAATGATGAAATTCTTGCTCAAAATAAAATTAATTATGAATTAGTAACTCATCTTGTTTCAACCGAAAACTTAGAAAACTTATTATAGAATAGACCATGTACATTATTAATATCATTATAATATAATATAATATAATATAATATAATATAATACAATATAATATAATATAATAATTTATTTATTTATTTATTAAACTTCAATTTTTTTTTCCTTTTCTTTTATTTATATAACTAATATACACTTTTCTTTTATGCTAATCCAAATCCTTCATGTCCTTCAGTTATAGCTAATAACAATGAACCTCTTAAAGTTTCATAGGTCTCATACGCAGGTAAATCAATTTGATTAAAACATGTATGAGATGATGGTAATCTTTCAATTGATCCATAATCTCGATGAATACTAAATTTACAAGTTCCATTTGCTCCACTTAATTCTTTAAATCCATTTAATGGAACTTTTGATGTACCAGTTGCAAACTGTAATAATTTTGCTCGTTCTTCATTATCAAATGATTTAACAGCTCTCCAAAACCATTGAATTTGAATTGATGATGGTGAATAATTATTATAAACACTATATTGTTGCCAATCATTAACATTTATATCAGGTAATCCGGATATTAATAATTCTAATTCTTGTTCATCAAATATTGAAACTAAATCTTTACTTATTATTTCATGAAATCCAATTAAAAAATTATCCATTTGATCTTCAACTGAAGTTTGTAATCTATATTCAACGACTTTTTTAACATATTCTTGTTTATTTAATTCACTAACTGGTATATTTCTACCATTAGGTATTAAATCAATAATTTTATGTTCACCATAATCATCAGTTTCAACTGAAAAATCTTCAGTTATAACATCAGTTATATCATTTTCTAACATCCACATTAATGATTTAAAATATTCTAAATCTAAGGTTTCCATATCTTTAAGACTAACTGGTATACCTAAAATTCGTTTATAAACAGCTCTCGAAAAATGACAATCTAAATAACTACCATCATAAATTGCTTTACCAATAATTCTACCAATAAATTTAAAAAATGATAAATGTTCTGGATTTATATAGGATGTTCTATTTGGATGAAATGTTGTTTCATCACTTGCAACAGGTGTAAATAATGCATAATCTGGATTAAACATTTGTCTTGATAAAACTTGATACCATTCTCTTGTAACTCCTCCTGCATCAACTCCTGCTTCACCTTTAAAAGTAATTTCTAATTTAGATTTTTTAAATTCTTCACTTGATTTAAAAAATAATGATCGATAACTATCTAAAAATACTTGTTCTCTCTTAATATTAATTGCCAATTTAGTAACTTCATCTTTATTAGAATGTAATTTTCTATCAAAATAATTCTTCTTATTATCAAATTCTAAAACTCGAGGATTCTTAACTAACATTCCGAATGGCCCACTCATTAAATTTGGATTAGTTCTAACCATTTGATTTAAAATCTTTTTATGTTCATCAGTAAATGAAAAGAATAAACTTTCGATTGGTTCCTTGGTAAAATCAATCTTTTTAGCCTCATATTTTATAACAACTTCCTTTGAATTACTTAATTCTTTAACTTTACTATGTTTACAAACAACCATTAATGCTTCGATTAATGGTAATAATGCAGTAGCAACATTGGTCGAATAGGTTTTTTCTTGTAAAATTCTTAAACAATCACTTAATGCATCCCATAAACTTCCTAATGCCAACTTTTTATATAATCTAGTTAATTCTTCAATTTCATCAATATCTTCATCTTTTTCTTTAGATTCATACATATAATCTAATGCAGTGAATATTCTCAATAATTTAGATTGATCAGACAGTGCAGCACTAAAATTTGATAAAGAATTACTTTCAATATTATAAGTGTCAGAAACTTTTAATTCCTTACATAAAATTTGTAAATCATTAATAATTGATTGACCTAAGCTTGTAGCTTGTTCTGATAACTCTAATGAAAAGATTCTTTGAGCGTTTGGTAACACGGATAAATTTTGCATGGCACTAATAGTTCTTCTAAATGTTGCATTAGAACATTCATTTGCAGTTAAAATTTGAATTAATTGACGATAATTATTATCGGGGATAACAGGGGCAATAAATAATTTACCTTCTTTCTTATTTAATGATGGCAATAATTTGGTTGAAATTTCCATAACTCTGGCTAAAATATCCATAAATGTTTGATCATTTTTAACTAAATTATTTTCTAATAATCTTAATAAATAATTAATTGAATATCTACTTTCTTTTGAAGATTCCGATTTTGTACCCTTAACTCTCTTATAAATTAAAGGATTTTCGTGTTCTGTTAAAAGGAAATATCTTAAATGAACATTTCTTTCTAAAATATAATCCATAGCTTCAATCATCTGAATACCAACAAAAAGTGTAGTTGAGCCAATTGGCAATTTAAACAGCTTTTTCGGATCTTTAACTTCATTAACATTACCTAATGCTTTAAAACTAATTTGAGTATATATTTTTTCAATTGATCTTTGATTGATTAATCCATCATGAATAATAGCAATCAATAAACTTATAACTTCAATTCTGGTTTGCTTATTACGACAAATATATTCTAAAGTAGAATAAATAGATTGACGTTGACTTACAGTTAATGGTGCAAATAATAAACGAACAAGTGAAGAAACACCTTGGCGGTCTAATAATGGAGTAAACAAAATCTTTCTAGCACGTTTTTCTTTTGGCGGCTCTACGTTTCTTTCATTTTCTGGTTCTTCTGGTTCATCAACTTCTTCGTCACCAAACTCATCATCAAACGACATATCTCCAAATGATTCTTGCTGAAGAATTTCTTCTCTGATTTGTTCAGGTAACGCTGCCAAAAAATCAGGATCGATTTCACGAGTTTCAGCACCAGTACGAGCTGCGTTTGCTCTTCTTTCACGAACATGCTGCGTAAAAACTTCTTCCCTCATATCATCAGGTAATGCTTCAAAGAATTCAGGATCAATATCAGTGCCACTAATATCAACTTCTCTTTCACCAATATGAACAATTACTGGCTCTCTATTATTAATAGCATCATCATCAGTTGTCCATTGTTCATGTCTTTCTCTATCTTCTGCCTCTCTACGCAATTTCTCTTCATCTTCTTTTCTTTGTGCACGCTCTTCTCTTTCCTTTCTGGCCCTCTCTGTAGCATCTTGCTTTTGCCTATATAACTCTATACTCTCATCCTCAATTCTATTAATAATAGCCGGGGCAACTCGAAGAGTTATTTCATCTCTATCATAAGGGTAAAAGTATCTCATTGTTTCCAACCAACGGTCTCTAGTCGATTTAAAACGAGCTTCACTCAACGACGATGTTGGGAATTTATGACTTTCATGACGGGATAATATACTTTCAAAAACTCGACCAAGAGAATTATTTCCATTGGTAGAATGTTCAGCTCCATTAATTTCAATGGATGCACGGATTCCTCCCAAACTATCCAATAATACTGCAAGTGCTGGAGTAGCCCTTCTTAAACTAGACGAATTAAAAAGATTATTGAGGCCATTTATCCTTTCCCTCGACTGAGGAATACCATTAGCAAAATCCAGAGATTCATCTTCTGAACTTAGATCATCTTCAGATTCCCTATCTGACTCTATGTATGAAGCACCATTGTCCCTTCTACTTCTAGATGATCTGTTAACTATTTCATCGTCAAAATCTTCAATTTCTTCCCCATTGCGAATTGAGCGCATTAACCGCAAAAATTCATTACTATGACTATGATTATGTCCACCTATCGTTGCAAAGTCAGGATTATCATCTTGAGATTCCAATTCCAACTCATCAATAATTTCAATATCATCAATGCTTCCATCTGAATCGTCATTAACTTCTGACCCATCAGATTCATCCATATCAATTGAAAAACCTTCTTCAACGGCAGAATCGTCACTTTGATCATTATCATCGTCGTCTTCATCTTCTTCATCTTCTTCATCATCTTCGTCATCTTCATCATCTTCGTCATCATCATCTTCGTCATCCAAATCATCCAAGTCGGAAAGTCCAGAAGAACCATTATCTGATTCAGATATGTCTTCATCGGAAAGTGATACTTCAAGAGGCCCAACATCTTCATAAAAGTAATCCAGTTCTTCATCATCTTCACTATCGAATTCGACATCGTACATACCTAAAGTAGAATTACGGAACAAATCCGGAGTTTCATCTCTAACATCATCATCCTCAGGTACAATATCATCTTCATCTCTTTCATCTTGACGTTCATCTTCAAACTGTTCTTGAAAACGGGTTTTAATTCTTCCTAGTGAACTTATTGGCTTCAATGCTGCTTTCACAACCTTGTCTATGTCAGGAAAGTTCAAATCAAGACCACCTAGAATAGTAGTAAGAATACTAGGTATTCCTTTATCTGAAATTGCTTTCCCTATATAATATTGATCAACTTTTACAGCTGCCTTGTTTATTATCTGAGAGCTTTGCATATAATCACTAGATAACACGACACCGCATAAATCGAAAATATCCAACAACTTAGAATAGCGAGTAGTTAAAGCTTGCTGAGAAGCAGTATCTCTTAAAATCTTATGAAGAATATCCACAAAATATCGACGAATGAAAGCCATATCAATATCTTCTTTCTTAGGGTCTGGGTTGTTTTCTTCGTCTAAAATTGGCGTCGAAAGAAGGCAAAAAATTGCCAACTTTGCAAGCGTTGAAATTGAATTACGTCTTTCATATTCTGCACCACTTGATTTTTCTAACAGTTTTGTTTGCATAAGTTGATAGATAAAAAAATTGAAAGCTGTAGACCGTGGCTTCAATTTCTCATCCTCTACTTGCTTCTTAGAAAATGTTATAAATTCAAGTTTACATTGTTTATATGATGCAAGAAGTTCAACAATCGTGGAAAGTATGAAGCTTGCATATTGATAACTGGAATTTTCAAACATTTTAGATTTGTCTTTCTTGTCTGATCTAGCCAATGCATCATCAGTTTCTGAAACTTCAAGCCAATTAGATGATTTTAGAACCCACATTAATTCAGTTAAAAGAACATGCATTATGCCGCTAGGGTCAACACCTTTCTCTTGTACATTTTCGTCCGCAATTATAGTTCCTTCAGCATCAGCCATTTCAACATCTTCGGACTCAATTCTTGGTTGTTTGACTTTCGAAACTTGCAATCTTTCAAACGACGAGTATCCATCATAGCCTTCAAGCCTTATATCCTTCGTGAAAACATCAACATATGTTTCCGCATGTCTGAAAATTAATGGAATTTCTTCTTTTAAGCAGAATTTAAGCTCCCGAGCCCTGGATGATAAAAGATGCCCTGATATATCATTAGCAAAATTGACCTTTAAAACATCAAATGTTTCAAAGCATCGTCTAATAAGTATTACCAAAATTGATTTGTAATGAGGAATTTTTGTTGAAACATTTTCATGCATCTTTGGAAAACTAATTAACCCTTCTAATACTTTTGAAGAGCTGATTAGCGAAGCTTCCTTTTGATCTTTAGCAAATAAGACCAACAGTCTAGCGATGTAATAAATCGAATTATAATTTTCTACTTTACTAATATCAATATTCAATAAACCTTCTAAAATCTTCTCTTTCTGCTCGTCGCTCAAGACATGTGGCAAGCTTGGCCCTCCAAAATTTAGATCATCATGTTTGGAAGTTTCTGGAGTTGGAATATTACTATATACCAACATCTGCTCCATGATTGCAAGCGCATGATGGCAGTATTCATCATTGAAATCAGAATTGTTCATAATCTCATCTGAGTAGAATATTCTAAACTTTTCGAAAATAGATGAGTTAGTACGGGCTGCTCTTTCATTCAGCAAAAGTTGAGATAATAAGTGGACAGATGCAGCAGCAGATTTATGGTGACAATCGTGCTCCACAGCCTCAACCATCTTTTCAAATACATTTTTCACAATATCTTTTGAATCAACATGAATGAATAAGAACATCTCCGCTATTGCCTGCACGGCCTTAGGATACAACTTTGCAAATTCCATCCATTCGGAAACAAAAACATCTTTTTCTGAAAGTCTGAAGTATCGAAGTTCTCCGCATGATCTGTACTCTTTCTCTGGTTTGAAATCAAAGTCAAAATCAGCATCCTTAAGCTCTTTAGCATACTGCTCCCAATCATCAGTGCTAATATTCAACTGTGAGCACATACTCCAATTACCATTTGGAATATTTCTGATATCGTTATCATGCTTGAAATAATGCTCAGCTTGTAAAGAACTCATACCCAATCCTATTAAGCATTCAACTTGGTCTTCTGGTGGCGAAACATTTTCCAATGCTAAAGGAATGAAATCAGCATCCGAAAATTCTTTTTTACCTAAATATACATGTAAAGCAATCTGAATAACCTGTTCAACAATTGGAGTTGGTATTACCCCGTGCACGTCGATATATTTTGCATCACTAAAATTAGAATCTGAGCCAACGATATCTTTTAAAAGGCCCGCAGCTACCAACCTAATCTGTATCAATAACGATGACGTAACCTTATTTTCGGCATCCTTTTCGAACCCTTTATGAAAGAAAAACTTAGCAACTGGCAAATTTGGGAAATTTTCGTTGTTTACAGATTTAGCAAATAGTGTTAAAATTTGGCTCAATGAATTTTTCAGAATACTGGCATCTGCAGTACTTATGTACTTTATATCGCTGGTTTCCTTTATTTCTTCAAGTGGTAATTCCAACATATGCTGCCAAATTATATGAGCATAATTCTTCAATTTATGAAAAAAGTCTTCTTGAAAAAGAGCAATAGCTAGTGACGTTTGCAAATACGTCTTACCTCTTTCAGACTGGGACAAAATATACAACGAAATACTTGACAATCCCAAAATATAACATCTCTGGAAATAGGAATTAACAAATCTTCTATCTAAAGAATTCGAAAGCACTGTTCCGATTTCAAGAGTAATACTAACAACTCCTCTTCTCCAAGTGATATGATGATATTCGTGCCTCTTATTCATTCCAACTCTTCCAATCGCACATATTACCTCAGATATGGAACTTTGCAAACGATTGTTAATGAATCTCAATTGTAACGTATTCTTGAATTTAGGTCCAAATTTCAAATTGGGATTTTTTTCCAATTTGCTGGATTTATCTTTGAAAGGGTCATTTTGAAAAATTGGCAATGGTGGTCGATTGCTACTGACATCAAGAGCGGGACAGGATTTTTCTTCAACATCAACGGGAGAGTTAGATCTAATTATAGTTTCTTCAACAATACTTCTTTCTAACAAAAGAATCAAATCAGTAATGATACCCTTATTTGCAAATAAAGTAACAATTTGCTGGTACCTCTCAAAATTCGTCATACCTGGGATTATAAATGTTGTTGATAAAACTCTCAATAAAGCATTTAAAATATTTAATTCCTTCATAAATCCAGTACCAGTATGTTCATCACCATCAAACTTCACAAAGAAGCTATTGTCATTATCATTATAATTCAAGTATTCTTGCATCAAGGGACTCTTAAGTCTCTCTGACAATGATTGAACCACTAATGGCAAACCATAATTTCTATCTTCATCATCAAAAGACTTCAAAACAGCAGCAAATTGATCAAACCCAGAAGATAAAATATAATCAAAAGGAGCGTTAACCAATTCAATATACGGCATCCAAATTTTAAATTCAATCGTTTCCAATGCACCATTTCCCCATTGATTTTCTTGCAATAATCCACCAAGGAAAAAATAAAGATTATCATAGGCATAGGCAGATTCTGACAGCTCCCAACTCTTAATAAGATCACCTGCTTCATCCTCAAGATCTTCAAACTTCGATAAATACAATGACGATCCACCAGGGTTTCTATAAAATTTCACACCATCCAATGGCGAAGCTTGGATGAACATCTCCATTAAACTCTTGACAGCTTTAAATACAACTGGCTTTAAAGATGAATGATGTCTTCCTAATTCATCAAATGAGCAGCCAAGACTAGTCGACATGTCAGCTTTAACCAAGACTTTAGAGAATTCTGGATCAGCCAATGATAAAATATAAGTCTCAATAGCTTTTGTTTCAAGAACTTTCTTCATACCATCTTTATTTAAACAAATTGCACCAATAACTTCCGGCAACGACATAAGCAAATTGGCAGAAGGTAAAAATAAGCTTTCGTAGTTATCTAAAATAGTATCTATTACTCCTGCTTCGTTTAATATTGAAAAGGCAGTTGGTTCATTATGAATGATATAGAATACACAATCTAATGTGAGGGATAAGATTGATGCACCAAAAGTTTTTGGATTAAGTATGACTTTTATAAAACTTGTTAACAATGGAGAATCGAATAAATTTCTTAATCTATCACCAAAATCAGTTTGAATTAATTCAGAAACTAATTTCACCAAGTTTTTAATATATGTTGCTTGTTTATATGTAATATTATAATGTACTGTAACGTCCTTCGGAGGTCCACCATCAAAACCAACGTTTTCTAATGCAAAATCAACTTCATATTTAATTGTTTCAATCAATAAATTAAAACCGTCCTTGTCAGCAAATTCATGAAATTGTTGTGGAACAGTGGCTAAATAAGCTCCAGTGAAATGTGCAGCAATTGAGCAAGTGCTTCTATACTTCGTCCTCAAGTTTAAGAAGGATAATAAATCATTAAGAATTCCACCGGCGGTTAATCTAGCAGCTAAAAATTTTGTATTAATTAAACTGCCAACAACATTGAAGAAACGGATACTTGCCCATTCAAAATAATTCGGATCATCTTCACGTAACTGTTTATTAATATGCCTCAAACATTGATACAATAATCCATGACTGACATTTCCACCTAAGCACCTTATGATATCACCTCCCCAAGACTTCTTAAGTGCAATACATTCCAAAGATCTTAGAGCAGCAAACAATGACCCTTCAGTTACTTTTTTGCTATTCTCAGGATTGATCATCTCTGCTATGAATGTAAAAATGTATGGTTCGGTTTCGAATAATCTGGTCGATGTGAAATGAGCAGGACACATACAACTTATAAATCCAATAGAGTAACACTTCATTTGCAATAATCTTGCTCTTTGCTTTAAAGCTGCTTCTGATTTAGAATTAAATGATTTTGCTATTTGGGCTACTAGAGCAAATTCAAACCATGAATCTTTTGGAATAATTTCAGTGGCTTTATCCAAAATTTGCTGTAATGATAACTTTCTAACTGATTCTTCAGATAATGTAAATATATGAAGACCTTCGCTTTGTGTTTGTTTATCGCCTTTCTTTGGAGATTTAAGCTTTGGTTCTTCTTTTGGGAATGATCGGAAATATGAAAAGTTGATTTGCTTCCATTTGGATGGATATTTTTTAGTTTCAGATAAAGTGTCTATCCAACTGAAATGATCACCTATAATGCTTGGCTTTTCGGCTTCGTCCAAATTTTCATCTTGTATATGCTTGGAATAATTAGGTGGCACGACAGGAGGATATGATTTGGCCATTTGTAAAACTTTGAATCTAACGGCCTTTGGAGCTGCATACCTTTTGGAATCCGTATCACAATATTTTTCAGCTAACAATTCGCCAACTTTTAATGCACCCAATTTTATTTCAAATGAAGCAGAATTTAATAATGTATAAACTCTATCAGAACTAGAATATAACTTTTTGTCAGATGAATATTCAAGTAAACTAACAGTAAAGCGAAGACATGACACTACCAATTCTTCGTCCTCAGGAGAAAAGAGCTGTAATTTAGGATACTCTTGATCTAATCCATATGTCTTTATATTTTCTTCAAGAATTTCATCAATTCTATTTAATACAGGTACCCAATGAATCAAATCACCCTTTGGACCATCATATTTAGCTCTTTCTTTAAGCTTGGCAGGTAATTCAGATCTATCACAATTAGCTAAATCATCAATTAAATTCTTTAATATTGATGGAATATCCAGTATGGTTCTATTACTCATGTTCTGTCATATACTGTGATATCTTTTAATGTGGATTTTCCAGCGGGAGATTGCGTATACTAATAATCAAAAATCTCGTTGATATTCTAGTACTCAATTACGTTAAATAAAAATTGGTTATAATATTAACGTCTCAAAGTATTCAATAAAAAGTATATATATATATATTGATTGGTATAGATCAAATTGCTTTCTAGCTATAATTATGATTTATTTGTAAGATGGGAAGCAGTAAATTTTCTGTTCAGACCACAAATAAAAGAAAAAAATGGGTGGGCCTCTTAATGCAGGAAATGGCAATTGTATAGCTATAACAACACTAAACACCTATAAAATACAAGGCATGTCCTATGGGAAGAGAAGTCATGGTGATGAGAATGGGGATACTAAAAGACAGAAAAATATTGGTATACCTCAAGCAACTTTAGAAAGAGCAAAGGCTAGATTGGAGCAGAAACGTTTAAAAGAACTACAAGACAAAAACTTGAAGACTAAAGGATTAGAAGCTAAAGGTGGATTAAATACAGAAATACATCCATTATTAAGAAACGACATAGCTACTCCTATTATACCAAAGAATCATAATCCACTTAAGCAGAATACTAAAAAATGGTTTGATTCATCTTCAATCAATCCATACTTGAATCAAAATAATAGTTCAATACCAAAACATAAACCTAGATCACTACATTTTAATCAAAAGGGGAAATATATAGATCAAGCCAATGAATTGCGTGATAAGATTAGATTGGAAGAAATAGAAAAGAAAAAAATAGAAGAAGTTAAATTAAAAGGCTTAACTGCAAATGAAAATTTAGGAGAACATTTCTATAAGCCAGAAAACCCACCATCTATCGAATGGTGGGATCAACCATATCTTCGAGACAGGTCTTATGATTTTATAAACGATCCCACGAGAATCAGTATAGATAACGAAAACCAACCCATTTCAATATATATTCAACATCCAGTTTTGATTCCTGCTCCATGGTTAAAACATACCATTGAAGCTAAGCCTATGATGCTAACCAAGCAAGAAATGAAGAGAATAAGGCGGAATGATAGACATGAAAGATTGAAGGATAAGCAAGATCGAATAAAATTAGGATTAGATCCACCCCCACCTCCAAAGATAAAATTATCGAACTTAATGAATGTATTGACCAATGAATCCATCAAAGATCCAACTGCAATAGAAATGAAAGTTAGAGAAGAAGTCGAAGAGAGACTTCAGAAACATTTGAAACAGAATGAAGATAACAAACTCACTAAGGAACAAAGATTAGAGAAAATACAAAGACAACATGCAAAAGATCTTCAAAAGGGATATTTTACTAGTGTTTTTAAAGTCAATCGCTTAGCGAATGGTCAACATAAGTACAAAATTGATATAAATGCTAAACAGAATGAGGTTGTGGGGATTTGTTTAGAAAATCCCAGGTTTAATATAATCATAGTTGAAGGTGGCGAGAAGAGTATTAAGTTTTATAAGAACTTAATGATGAATCGTATTAATTGGACGGAAAATACCAGGTCTAAAGATGATAAATCAGATGCTCCAATAGAAGATCTTTCAACTAACCAATGTCAAATTGTTTGGGAAGGTCAAATAAAACAATTAAATTTCCAAAAGTGGAGCGTAATGTATTCATACAATGATGAAGAAGCTCTTGATGTTCTTTCTAGATTTGGATTAGAGAATTATTGGAGAGAAAGTATAGCATTAGATAAATATATGTAGAACTAATAAAAATGGTCGTGCGAATGTCACAGTATATTGTATTTTTTACTCAAAATATTAATTTGAACATACTCTTATAGTTTAATTTTATTTTCAAATTCAATTAAATTCAACAATTACAATGGCTGCTGCTTATACTATCTTTGGTAGACAAGTACCTGCCCATATTGTACGTAAATTTTGTTTGTTATTATTATACTTTAGAAATTGTTAATTTTACTAACTATGGTTTGTTTTTCAACCAATCAGCTTTCAATCGCAACTTTAGCTACAGTTGGTATTATTGCAGCTTGGCCCAAAGCTAAGGCAGAAGCTGCTTCTACTCCCTCGCCCATTGTAAAGTCCAAGGAGGAAGACTTTGACTTAGAAAAGTTCATAAAGTATGTATTTTGTTTCCATAATTAAATCATGTCCGAGTCCGGTACTAACATTTAATTTCTAGTGATTTAACTAAAGAAGAAACCAAATAGATTTGACACAGTTATTTGATGATTAACAATAATCAGATTATATATATGAAATAGTATTTTGATATTGGGTTTATATGTATATGATTTGAATATATATCGGAATAGAAAATCTTTGCAAGTTATAACTTTTGCGTTCTACGGATTATCCCTAACTCGATTTGTCGGCAAGCGGTTTCATTTATATGGATGCTAAAACCTTAGTGACTCAATGTACTAGGTATGGTTAGAAGTCGCTGGTCATACTGAGAAGCAATAAAGACGCATTCATTTTTCCATCTTCTTTGGGAGTCTATAATCTGTGTAGCACCACTTATTGTACTCCAGCATCTTACTGAGCTAAGCTTCGATAGTCTATACATATCGTACCCACAAGTGGGAGGGGGCATTTATACAATTAACCGTTATGCTAGTTGATACCTTCCTTTCAATATCAGAAATTACCTGATTCATCAATTTAATTTTACTAACTATTAACAATCCAGTTCCAGTATTATTTATTATTTATTATTTAGTATAATAATTGTTTTACATTTTCGTATTTTTTTTCTTTCTTGGGATTGACTATTTGATTTCTGCTTTTTATTGGTCATTTCTAA
>JAJMJS010000036.1:0-129899 GCA_030563665.1 Scheffersomyces broadrunensis | reverse complement strand
TTTTTTTTTTTTTTTTTTTTTTTTTTTTTGATTCCCCAAAAAAAAAAAGAGAAAAACAATTTAAAATTTTGCACGCCCTTTTATTAAACTATCATGTGATTTATCATGTGACGTGTCAAGTGATATTAAAATCACATGACGTTTTTGTCGTGTAATTTTTACCAAAAAAAATTGATCAACAAATTTTTATAAATTCAAATGGCAATTCTTATTATAATTTATTTCATTTCATTTCATTTCATTTCATTATATAATATTCATTAATAATACAATGCCAAAGAATACTTTATATGTTACAGGTTTCAATAAAGATACCAAGGCTGCTGATTTAGCTCCTGACTTTGAAAAGTATGTATAAAAAGATAATATATTATTTATAATATAATATAATATTAATATTAATAATAATATTATTAATAATATTATAATATAATATATAGTATTATTATTCATTACATTTTTATTAATTTTATTAATTGATTTCTTTATGTCTAGTGGTTTCTTTCCTTTCTTTTTCTTTTTCTTTTTCTTTTCAGTTTCTTCTAACATTCTTGTGTTTCTTATTCTTTAGTTATTTCTAAACCATTTGTTTTTTTACCTCTCTTTCTTCTAGGAATTATATCCATATCAACAATTCCATTGTTGATATTTAAAAATTCCATCATTCAATATTCAATCATTTCAATCATTTCATTTCATTTCATTTCATTCTAATATTCAATTCAATTCATTATTCCCAATCAATCATACCTTACCTTTCACCTTTCCTTTTATTTACCTATTCCTTTACCTATCCCTTTATCTTCCCATTCCCTTTCCTCATTAAGCCATCATCATCTTTTCATTTCCCATTTCCTCCTTCCATTGACCAGAATACTATCCCCCCCTCCTTCCAATTGAATATTCCTTTTCCTTCTCCCCTTTTCCTTTTCAATTCATCCCTCTCACATTCAATTTTAGATCAATCGATCAATTCATTGTCAGAACAAGAATAAGAACAAGAACAAGAACAAAATTAAGAACAAACAAGCAAAGAAAACAAACAATCAAAGAAAACAATCAATCAAATTAATAATAAATAAGTAATAATAATAATAATAATAATAATATATATATATTCTTTATTCATTTAAATTTAAAAATTTTTCATAATGACTAACAATTAATTTATTATTTAATTAGATATGGTGAATTAGTAAGATTAGATATCCCACCTCCAAGAACTGATGATGGAGAAAAATATGCCTTTGTTGAATATAAAGATTATGAAAGTATGGAAAAAGCCGTTGAATTAAATGGTAAATCTTTACCGTATACTTTAAAAGATGGTTTAGTCGTTCAAATTGCTAGAAGTGATCCTTATAGTGTTAGACAATCAAGAGGTGGTTTTAGAGGTGGTTATGACGGTGGTTATAGAGGCCGTGGTGGGTATGGTTATGCTCCAAGAGGTGGTCGTGGTGGATATGGTGGTGGATATGATGGTGGTTATAGAGGTCGTGGTGGATACGGTGGTTATGACGGTGGTCGTGGTGGATATGGCCGTGGTGGATACGGTGGTTATGACGGTGGTCGTGGTGGATATGGTCGTGGTGGATACGGTGGTGGATATGATGGTGGATATAGAGGTCGTGGTGGATACGGTGGTTATAACCGTGGCGGATATGATGGTGGCCGTGGTGGTGGTCGTGGTGGATACGGTGGAGATAGAGGTAATTATCGTGAAGATAGAGGTGAAGATGGTGGCCGTGGTAGAGGTGGTGATGAAGACCGTTCTGGAAGTGGTGGTGAAAGAAAATATTCAAGATCACCTTCAAGATCTCCAAGTAGAAGAGATAGATCAAGATCTCCAGAACGTTATTAAATTTTTCTGAATTAAATACAATATAAAAAGAAAATAAACCAAATATATATATGTATATATATTTATATAGTTTTTGTATATAGTAGTTGTATTATTATTAATAATAAATATTAGAAAACTACTTGAAATGTCAATTTAGCCGCTAAGAAAATTTAAAGATTTCCATGAAAGTGGGGATTTATTTGAAAAATAAGATAAAAAATATAAAAATTAAAAAAAAATTTATTTATTTATTTATATATATATGAATAAATTATTTTGTCTTTTTCTTCTTTTATAGACCAGCTGCAAATCCAAACACTGCAACATTTGGACCTGATACTGGGAAAGCACCAAATCTACCAACTACTCCAATATTATTATTGGTTGTTTTATTTGAATTACGAATTGAAACTTCTCTTAAAGTTGTTAATATACAACTTATAACTAAACTATCAATATCAAATGATAATGTACTATTAATATTTTCATTTAATATCAGATTATCTTGATATACTTGAATTTTTCCAACTTCACTATATTTTTTAGGTAAAATATTAATTGGATCTCGTAAATAAATCAATGAATCTTTAAAAGCTCCAAATGGAGGTAATTTATCACTTATATAAGTTTGTTTGGTTATAGACCCAGTATTTAAAAACGGACTATCTTGCATTAATGGCAGATCAGGATTAGGATATGGATTTATAAAAGTTTTTGTATCAATTAAAATTGAATCAGGATTTTCATTATCAATTAAATCCTTCTTGGTTGATTTTTTAATAATTTTCAGAATTTCAAATCCAGGTTTTTTATTAATTAAATTATCACATAATGAAGGTTTATCATCATCAATTATCAATAATCTTAAATGAGGATTATAATTCATAACATAACCACTTGGAATTGCTGGTCCAATAACTCTAAATCGAGTATTTTTATAATTAAAATCAGCATAAGGTTTAAAATTATTTAAAAACATTAATACTTTGAATTCAGATTGATCTTCTAATTTAAATGTAAATATAAATCGACGAACTTGTTGAAAATATTTGGAATGAACCGTACAGAAATTAAAAGTTTCATAGTTTTCAATTACATCATCTTTATTGTGACTTGTATTATTATTATTATTATTATTATTATTATTTATATTATTATTATTATTATTATTATTATTTATATTATTATTATTATTATTATTATTATTATCATCATAATCTGGTTTTATTGGAATTTCACGATACTTTTTAAATACCATAAATGGAGCATTTTTTCTAAAACTTGACATATAAGGTACTGATACTTTAAATAATGGTAATCCAAGACCTTTAATCTTATAATTCAATGGAATTATATGTTGTCTATCATCAAGTATATATTTTTTTTCAGGTATAACTTGATCAATTACATCTTCACGTTTAATATTTGATAATCGACGAATATTTCCATTATTATCATAAATAATTATCAGATTTTTTCGATCTTTTTTAATATTATTTCTTAAATATTTAAATGATTGAAATGATTCTTGACTTGGGAATACATATATATGATTTTTCATAAATTCACTTACAAGTATAATTTCACGTTTTAAATTAAATTTTGAAGTTGATTTATTTAATATTAAATTTCTGGCAATTGTTGGATCAATATTAATTGATTCATTTATAATAGTTGGTAAATCATCATCTAGTTCATCCATATCATAATAATAATTATTAATCTGTTGATTACTAGTAGATTCTAATGGAGGCGGTGTATTATTTGATGATATTGGAGTTGTTGGAGATGTTGTTGTTGATGATGATGATGATGATAATAATAAATTGTTTGGTTGTTCACGAATGTAATTATATTCATTATGAAGTCTTTGAGATTCGAGTCTCATTTGTCTTAATAAAAATGGTAAATATAATGTAAAATTTTCATTATAAGTTTCTTGTAATTCTAATCTTTGACGTTTATCATAAAATAAAGTATCTGTTTCAGATAATGCGATTGACTCATTATCTAATGATGTATGAGGAGATATATTATCTTCATCATCATCAATTATTGCATTTTCGGAATAATTATTAGAATTATTATGAATATTAATATTGCCATTATTATTATTAGATCTACCAGTTGAATGAAGTAATTCAGAAGAATAAGTAGGTAAACTAAGCCTTCGATCTAAATGACTCCTACCAGTTATGCTTGAATGTCTTACAGATGTGCCACTAACAATGGTTGATGTTGATGATGTTTTATTACCCGATTCATGGGTTGAATTTGATCTTGATTTTCTACCAAATATTCTTTTCATATATGTTGTACCTTGCTATCTAATATTCGTTAGTGGATAATGAATAATTATATAATAGCAATATAAGTATTATTATTAATAATAATAATAATAATAATATATATATAGTCTATTAGATTCTATCACAGTTTATTAGTATTATTTGTTATTATAATATATGAAGTTGTTGTTAAAAATTTTGTTGTAAACAGGGGGGCTGATTAGAAATTTTTAATAATGACTGATAACGAAAAAAAATTCACAAAGAAAAGAAAAATTCACAAAATCGCAAAATCGAAAATTAATGTCTTGAGACTGTTTGATAGTTGGAAAGTAATCTTTGTAGATCTTAGATACGAAACCTTTCAATTCTGAAAAGTTTTATATAGAGATATGATAACAAGTACAATCATGAAAAGTGGAATTTCAGTGCCATCTCCCCACCTTTTCCTTCTTGGAGAAACTTTCCCATAAGATCTTTAGTTGCAGTTTCCAATAAATTGGAGTATTCAACTAGAATAGTTAATCTTTCAATATTTGAAAGCAGCTGAATAAATCTTCTCAATTAATTTTAGTTGCAAAAAATTCAGTTTATAACAATCATTTATTTATATATATATATATATATTACACTCTCTATATTACAAATTTAATTCCATTTATTATTTCTGGTTTGGCTTTTCGTGGACTTATATTAAATTCTCTTAAAAATTGTTCATTCTCCTTATTTGATCTTGTCGGCGAAGCCACTTTAACTATCGGTTTATGAACTTTTAATGTTTCATCATTGCCGGTACTATTATTTGTTGATATCATTACGTTAGCTGAATTTGAATCAGCTAATCTTCTTAATTTTGTACTTTTTGTTAATCCTTTGATTATTTGATCTTTATCTTTAATTAATTCTTTTAACTGTAAGATTTCTTCTTCCTGATCTTTTAATATATCTTCAAATTGCTTTTCAGTAAATAATGATGATGATTGATTATTATTATTACTAGTTGGGGGTTTGTTATTATTTCCCTCACTTTGTAGTTGCTTTTGATATGATTCCTTTAATAAGTTTTCTAAATGTTCAATATACAACTTGCATTCTTCAATTTCATAATTTGATCGTTTATAATATTCCTCAAAATTAGCCATCATCATTTGCAGGTTGTTTGATCCTGAACCCAATATATCATTTAATGTATCATTCTTTAATATAATAGTTTCTGTTTTTTGTAAATCAGTTAATCTTACAAAATGCTGCAATTTTTCATGTAATATTATATTTTCTAATTCAAATTCAGATATTTGATTATTATTCTTATTATTATTTTCACTGCCTTCATTCATAGGATAATCATCGTCCTTATTATTCGATTTTAATAAATTTATTTCATTTTTTTGATTCTCTATAGTTCTCTTTAATTCTTCAATAATTTTTAATGATTCTAAATCACCAATTTTTGATACATTATTCTTTTCAACCGTTATTAATATATCTTTCGCTCTTGAGGCAAATCTTAAGGTATTATAAGTTTCAGCAATAAATTGTTGATTGAATGCGGGTGATCCAACATGAATTGTACATAATATCAGAATTAATGATGATCCTGATAATGCTGGTTGCAATAATCTAGTTAATTTTGAATCTCGATACGGTATGTGTTCATTAATCATTCCATTATTTGTTGTAGATATCACTGATAATTTACTTATAACAGTTGATAAGGCTAATAATGATTTATTTATAAATGCTCCTTCTTTTCTTCTTTCAAGATTTGAAGTTGCTCTTTCACTCCCAGCTAAATCACACATTGATAAAGTTGAATATTGTTCAGTTTTATTAATTAAATTTATAGTCGAAAGTTTTATTTGTAGGATTGAATGAGATCTTGAAGATCTTGAATTAAAATCAGTAGCACTAGTTTTCCTATTATTATCTCCTCGTTTAATTAATTGTAATAATTGATCCTTTGATGATATTTTGGGTGATGAAATTCCAACAATTCTAGTACCATGAATTGGATCATCTCGTATTTTTAAATCAATTGGTATATTGCCACTATTATCTAATAAATCAATTATTTTTTCATTATAAATTTCTAAATAATTAATAGAAATTTCATATTGTTTATGAATATTTTTCTGTTTATCATTTTCAATTTTATAAAATATATCATTAATTGATAATTCAACAAATCCAGGATCTCCCACATCTCCTTTCATTGAAAAAGTTTTACCTGATCCTGTCATCCCATAAGCAAATACAGTACCATTGTATCCGTTATTCATGAAATTTTCAACAATATTCGAACAACTCTTATCATATACTTGTTTATTAGTTAATTGGATTTGTGGAGGGAAAACATTATCAAATTGAAATGTACTTAAATCATTTATATTAGTAATGGTATTTAGATTATCATCAATTTGCCATGGACTTGGTTGTGAAGGATTAATGCTATGAGGATTGGGTCTTATTGAAACACTAATACTTCCAGTATAAGGTTCATGACTCTTTATAAATGATGGAGTGGTTGGTCTACTATTTATTCCTCCTAATGCAGAATTTGGACGAGATCTTGATGGAGGTACTATTACTTGAACACTGGGTGTACTGGTTGTTGTTGTTGTTGATGATGCAATTGCTCCCCCTACTCTAGGTGAGGATGTTCTGAAAGTTCTGGATGGAGGTCTTAATTCTGTATAACTTGCTCTTGGAATATTAGCTTGAGTTGATGATGGAGTTACTAAGGGGCCAGAAAATGATTTTCTCGTTCTTAATGGTGTTCTTTGTGATGACATTATTAATATTAGTATTATTACTGCTAACCACTTTTCTTCTATAACGTCTATCTATTGCTATTGATATTATTCAAGCAGTATGTATTCCTTGTTTTGAATTATAATCCATGGTTTAGACGAATATATATTTTTATAAATCTTGTTTTGTTTATAGTTTGTCCCAATTGGGAATTATAATTAAATTTTAATTTTTTTTTGCAATATAATAAATATATAATAAATATATAATAAATATATAATAAATATATAATAAGAATAATCTAACCTTAAATTAAATTAAACTAAACTAAATAGCATGGTCTGTCAGTAATATCTCTTCCATACCAAATATTCCAATTACGATATTTTTCAAAAAGTTCACTACCATCAATTTCACATTCTCTTTTGGCAATTATAGCTGATCTAATATCAGTAAAATGTAAACTAAAACATAATTTTCTTGAAATGACAGGTCCAATATCAATGATTTCTCCAAATATAGAGAAATCCTTTTTAATCTTTTCAATATCTAAATCTTGAGAATAATGAGTAAAAGGATCAGGATGAAATAGTTTATTACTTGGTCTATTTCTTTTACCAATAACAACTTTGGCAAAAATTAAAGTCCTTCTTGAACCACTATGATTTATTTCATATAAAAGAGTTTTGGGAATTTGAGGATGATATTCATCTAAATCTTCAGTATTTGATTTATTTGCCCAATAAATTTGAGGATGAAATCCATTAATTAAAAATAAACCAGTTTTTGTTGCATATTGATAAAATTTATTAGCATGATCAGGAAATACAAAATATAATTCAATTGAACTTGAATTTGTATTTAATTGATTTAATGATTTAAAAACCAATCTTTCTAATGGTCCACCATGAATTTGAGCTAAAATTGAATTAACGCTAATGTTAGCTGGTAACCCCTTTATAATAATAACTCTTCTCAGTTTTAAAGAATCTAAACTTTTCCTATTAAGTAATTTAGAATTATTATTATTATTACTAATATCTTTGGAAAATTTCTTTAAATCTTTATTACTACTACTATTATTATTATTATTATTATTATTGACATTAATATTTTCTATTGAAGGTTTTGTTGATTTTAAGGTTTTCGAAGGTTTATGTCTTAATAATTCCATTTCAGATTTAAATAATTTTGGATCAATTGTTACTGCTGGTGTTGCTGATGTTGAATTAAAATTATTTAAAGATTTTATTCTTAATTTATCTTCATTATGATTCTTTTCAATCTGCAGAATTTTTCTATAATCAATACCTAATAGGCTTCTTTTGTCAATTGATGGGGTTCTTAAAGTCAATGAATTGATCTTTTCTTCATTTGGAGTAATGTTGGAAACCATTTCTCCCCATTTCGTAGAACAAACTTTAGCTAATCGTCTTATTCCTAACCTGGGTCCTCTCGTTATAGTATTATTACCAACAATATTATCAACGTTATTATTATTATTGTTGCTATTGTTATTGTTATTATTATTATTATTATTTATTGGAATAGTAACGCTATCATTAATAAGAGGAGAATTTAAAGCATATCTATCACTAATATAAAAGGGAGTTAAAATAGGACTATCAAAATGATTGAATAATTGGATTGAAGAATTGGTTTGATTTTGACTTGGTTTTCTAACCCCCATTTTATCTACTATTCTGCTTGAACAAGAAGGAAACGTGAAAGGGAAAAGGAATTAAATAAGTAAAATGAATAATAAGATAAGAATTTGAGTAAAAATTAGATTAGGGGTGTGGTTTTAGTGATAGCAACCAAAGTTAATAATATAGGACTATTAGCAACAATTAAAGTCCTTTCTTTTGTTATTAAAAAAGCTATTAGTTGAAGTTAATGAAAGAAAAAGAAAAGTTACATAAATTTTATATAATAAAAAAAATTAATAATTTGTGGTTATTTGTGATACTAAAATTATAGACGCTGAATGGTAGCTCATATATATAAATATGAAAAAATTTATATATATTATATATTATAATGATAATATTATACAAGACTTATGAATGTATGTTAATAAACCCATACATACTAAGCTACATAATTCATATACACTCACTTCTTTAGGTTATATACTATATCGTATATAACCATAATCATTAATATTAATTAATTTAATATTAACAAAAATATCTCAAACGGAGACAAAGAGATGGGAATGAAAAAAAAAAAAATTAAAATTTAAATATAAATTTTTTTATACTTCAAATCAGTTTATTAATTTCAAATAATACTAATGTTAAAAGTTTGGCAATAACTATTTATCAAATCTAAAAGATTAATTCAAGCATCTAAATTCAATCAATATTTTAACCTTTATAATATAATGGAAAATTCAAAGAGATCAATAGATAATAATTCATTACCAAATAAAAATTACAAAAAGCCTAAATTTGAATTTAAACATCCAATAAAATCTGCAATTCATGAAAATCAAGTTGGAATTACTGAATTTATTAACCACCAAGGTGGAGGTTTCATTGGATCAATTAAACAATTATATTCTGATTTTCAAGTTAATGAAATTGATTTAAATGGTAAAGTAATTCATTTAATTGATGAAGGAATTAATACTGGTAAAAGTAAAAAAGAAAAACGTTATGAAAAGAGACAAGAAGAAAGGAAACAATTCGAAGGTAAATCATCTGAAGAAATTGAATCTATCATTAAAGAAAAGAAAATCCAAGAAGATTTAAAACCAAAATATGAATTATCAGATGAAAATCGTCAAGAATTATTAACTTTTATTAATGAAGATGAATTAAATCAAATTGAACAATTATTTAAAAGTGACAGTAGTGATAATAGTTATGTAGAAACAAGCAGAACTTATGACGATAAACAAAGTAGAGGTAAATTACATCAATTATTTCGTTTATCATTTCAAAGCAAATTAGAAACAATAACAACACCTGAAAATAAAATAAAAATTGCCATTTCAAAAAATACAACAAGAGGCGGAGGACCAAGACAACATCCACAAGAAAGTATTAATCATGTTGATGAAAATGGTATAATAAATTATGGATTAGGACCATTTAAGCAATATTTACATTTTACAGTATTTAAACAAAATCGTGAAACTATGGAAGTGGCATCAACAATTTCAAAATTTTTAAGATTTCCTCACAGGTCAATTACATTTTCAGGTACAAAAGATAGAAGAGGAGTTACATGTCAAAGATTTAGTATTCATAGAGGTAAACTTATAAGAGTTAATTCATTAAATAAAGCTTTAACAAATACTGTTTTAGGTAGTTTCAGTTATGAAGATAATCCTTTGAAATTAGGAGAATTAAATGGTAACGAATTTATTATAACTATAAGAAATATTAAATCAATAAATAAAGAAGAAGATATTAAACAAGTTATTGATAATAGTTTTTCATCATTAAAAGATAAAGGATTTATAAATTATTATGGTATGCAAAGATTTGGATCATTTTCAATTTCAACTCATGCACTTGGTATTCATATATTAAAAGAAGAATGGAAAGAAGCTGCTGAATTAATATTATCAGAACAAGAAGTTGTTGCTCCTGATTCAATTGAAGCTAGAAAAATTTGGGCAGAAACTTCAAATCCATCATTAACATTAAAAAAATTACCTCATTATTTTTCGGCTGAAACTTCAATTTTAAAAACTTTACAAGGTGAACAATTAGGTGAAGATGAAGGTTATACTAAGAATTCTTATTTTAAAAGTATAAATTCAATTCCTAAGAATTTAAAAATTATGTATGGACATGCTTATCAATCATATATTTGGAATAAAGTTGCATCAAAAAGAATAGAATTATTTGGTTTAGAATTACAAGAAGGTGATTTAATTTTAGATAATGAACCAAAACCAATTGAAAAAATTGATAGCAATAATAAAGATGAAGATTTTGAAGAAGATTTTGAAGAGGATGTTGCAACTAATAAAGATATAAAAGTTAAATCATTAACTAAAGAAGATATTGAAAGTGGGAAATATACAATTTATGATGTTATTTTACCAACTCCTGGTTATAAGATTGTTTATCCATCAAACAATCAATTAAGACAAGTTTATATTGATACTATGGCACAAGATGGATTAGATCCATTTAAAATGGCAAGAAGAATCAAAGAATTTTCATTAACTGGATCTTATAGAAATCTTATGTCAAAACCCCAACAATTAAGTTATGAAATCATTCAATATAATGACGATTCTAAGCCAATCATTAGAACCGATTTAGAAATCTTAAGATTGAAGACTGAAGGTATTGAAAATCCGGCAAGAATTATAGAAATTGATGAAAATTTAGAAAATAATAAATTGGCTGTTATTTTAAAAATGGAATTAGGAGTAAGTTCTTATGCAACTATGGCATTAAGAGAATTCATGAAGGCTGATACTGCTAGATGGAGTGAAACTATGCTTAAATCTGAATAGGAATAAGAGTGAGAATAAGTGTAAGAATATAATTATTATGTAAATAGATAGAAAAAGATATTAAATATATATTTAAAGACAGTTTTAAGTTGATAAGTTCCCCCAGATTTTATCGATTGCGCAATTAATTTAAAAAAAAAATGAAAAATTTGGGGATCAAAAAAAAAAATCAATTACTGATTTAATTTATTTAATTAGATTTATTAATTATTACAAAATATCAATTGAAATCAAAAAAGCAAGCAAAACATGTCTAGATCAGTATTAACTAGAATATCACCATCAGCCTATCGAGCACTTTTAACATCTGCTACTCCCAAGGAAAGAGTAATTCCAATTGATGCCACATGGTATATGCCAAATAATCCAAAGAATAATAAACAAGAATTTTTAAATGAAGAAAGACTTAAAAATGCAGCATTTTTTGATCTTGATGCAGTTACATTACCAAATTCAGCATATCCTCATATGTTACCCACTTTTAAAATATTTAATGATGCAATTAAAGAATTAGGTATTGAAAAAAATGATAAATTAGTTGTTTATGATAAATCAGGTATATTTTCAAGTCCAAGAGCAGCTTGGACTTTTAGCTTATTTGGTCATTCAAAAGTTTATTTATTAGATAATTATTTATATTATAAACAATTTAGATATCCTGTTGATAAAAATCCCGTTGAAAGTTTTGCTACACCTTTAAAATCAACTAGTAATGAATTATATGAACCAATTTCTCAAACTGAATTTGAAAAAAATTATAAAGATCAAGTTATAGAATATGAAGAATTATTAGATTTAGTTTCAAAGGATAAATTAAGTAAAGATTATATTACATTTGATGCTCGTTCAAATGATAGATTTACTGGTAAATCTCCTGAACCAAGACCTGGTTTAAGTTCAGGTCATATTCCTTCAGCTTTATCATTACCATTTGATAAAGTTATTAATGAAGCTAATAAATGTTATAAAGTTCAATTTGAATTATTAAAATTATTTCAAGAAGATTTTGGATTAGATTTATCTAATAAAGATTTCTTAAAAGGTAAAAAGGGTATTATTGTTATGTGTGGTTCAGGAGTTACAGCCGTGATTTTAAAACTTGCTATTGAAACAGTCATTGGATTAGATGTTCCAATCAGAGTTTATGATGGTAGTTGGACAGAATGGGCAAGTAGAGCACCGAAAGAATTTATTCATAAAGATTTCTAGAATAATAATATAAATAAATAATTTCATTTAAAAATAATTCACATTATAATTGTAAATTATTCCAATCCCCTTCTCATACTGCTTTTCCTTGCACCATTTCTTCCTTGCCGATGGATTCCAACAGTTGCTATAAGTTAACTGCTTCTATTTCTATTAGGATGACTAACAGTGATTCCAGTAACAACTCACCCCATCAGAGCAATATTGAATAATAGCGAATGATAATCAATCTAAATCATTTAAATCTCAATATAAATTCAAACTTTAAGAAAAGCTAAGAAGAAATTAAACATGAATAACTTTTGTAGAGCTCTAAAGAAAATTATCAAATAAAGAAAATTTGAAGGAGTGATTTCGCATGATTGCAATGATTCCGGAGTTTCAACTTTGATCTTGAAATTTTCCATACGACAAGTCATCGAGTTTTCTTTTATTTATTCGTATATAACTACAGTTTAGAATATTGGATAAAATTGAATGCCTCCATAAAAGAATAGCTTATTTCAAAAGGATTTTCTAAAAGATGTGGAGAAAAACTTCGAGGCGGATAAATGGTATTTGAAATCGAGCCATTTCAATAAAACGAAATATTTGTTATATCTGGTTTGAGCTAAATTAATATAACGCCTTTAATGCAAGTCTTGACCTCATAGCTTTGTATTAGTTTTAATTACTTGCTGATTTCGAGCTTTATAAATTATACCATTTATCAGAGAATGAGCGGGTAAGAATGCAAAAGAACGCAAGCTAATGTAACTTAGAGTGATGTTGTTGCCGTATAATATGCAAAAAACGCTTTGAAGTCCAAATTATATAAGAAAGAATAAATGTGTCAAAACAAATTTTTCTTCTGTATTGTTCTGAAATGATTCGATAAAGGTTAGCAGTGAAATTTGAGGGTCAAGCTCCTAAATAATAGTAATAATAATAAAATGGAAATTAAATAGAAGTTATAACACAATGCAAGTTAATGAAATTTTATCTCCTATTATTATTAGCTCGGAAATACATTTCCCTATATAATAAAGGTAGAAAATTTAAGAATGAAATTTATTATTAACTGATCTTCCTTGATTTCTCCACTATTAATTAATTACATATATGTATGTCTATGTGGCACCCATATCTAAAAATGTACGAAATGAAATTCTTAAAATTTGTTGAGACACACCACGAGTTATTAAGTATATAATTTTAATTTATTAATATTACAATATATAGTTCTATTTGGTGGTGATGGTGGGTAATAGGCACCCACATCTTACCGAAATAGTAACGGATGAAACAGATGAGATTTTCAAAGATAAAAAAAACAGAATGAATGTTCTTTTCTTATTCGTAAATTGAAGTATCAGATACTTCGTAAACCAAAAAAAAAAAAGAAAGAAAAAAAAAATCTCCCAATTTGGTAAATTGCCTCAAAAAAAAACATAGGAGCTCTGACAGATTTTAAGCATTACAAACCAAACAACCCTGCATCAGACAGATTCTTTGAATCTTGGCACTTAGATCTATGTTTTGAAATTGATTTATCAAGTAATATTAAACGTATACATGGACATGATATAAACTTTTTAAGCAATACTAATACAGACCAATTCAGGTTTAAAAGATACCCTAAATTGTTATTGTGGTTTTTTTAGAAATTGAAAACAATAAAAATTGTTAAAAAAATCACATTCATAATTGTGGATTATATTTTTTAAGGGTAAGTTGCATTTAATTTTAATTTTGTATTGTTATTCTCAATAAGGTAAAATCCATAGTTCCATAATTCAAAAGAAGATTTTCCCAGACAATAATTATTATTTGACACGAGGCTGCATGAAATGTAAATTACTCAATATAGAGGCAAGTAAAAGCAAAAATTACAACAATTTTTGAAATTTCTATAATAGCAAGACGAATGAAATGGATTGATTGTGGAGACCTTTTGAAGACTATAAATATGGGTGCAAATGTCCGTAGTTATTATTGTTCTTCTTATTCATATTTTTTTTAGTGATTAATTAATTAATTAGATACTAATTACTCACTACTAAACTCAAATCAAATCAAATCAAGTCATAATGAAGTTCGCTACTGTTTTATCTGCCTTTGCAGCTTTATCAATTGTTAATGGTGCTGCTGTTCCAACTGAAAAGAATATTGAAAAGAGATCTTCTGAAACTGTTGGTCAATTATTAACTTATCTTGATGGTTTACTTCCAAAACCAAAAGGTACTCCAACCATTCCAGGTGTTCCAGCCGTTCCATCATTCTTAAGTGCCATTCCATCTGATTTATTAGATTTACAATTAGGTGACATTGCTTCTGTTGGAATTGCTTCTTTACCTACTTCAATCGGTGGTTTATTAGGTGAAGTTGGAAGTATCTTATAATTTTAGAGACTGGTTTCCCCTCAAATTATTATTATTATTATTCTCATTATCATTTAGTTTTACTTTTTATAACTTGTTTTAGATTCTTTATACCCTACGTCGTTATCGTGTGTCTTGTTTCCTCTTAATTCTATACTGAATAAATGAAATATTATTTATTATTTATTATTTATTATTTATTTTATTATTCGTATTATTGTAAAATAAAATAAAATAAAGAAAATAAAAAGAAAACGAACTAATGATCATCTTTATTGGTAACCGAATATAATTATTTTGAAGTGAAGAAAAGAAAAAGAGTATGTTCTATGGACAGGGTTATGAAATTACAAGAGAATAAATAAAAATAAAAATAATTTTATTATAAAATAATTTTTTTATTAATTGATTGCAAAAATTAAAATCATTTGATCTATCTAATTTCATCTTATTCCATCTATTCTTCCTCATCCCCAATTCATTGAAGAAGTGTGGAGTAGGAATAGGGATTTTATGTACATCAAAAGGAAACGAAATGAAAAAAAGAAAAAAAAAACAATAGACAATTGGGGTTATGCTATAAAATCGTAAATCTTTTTAGATTATTATTCAACATCTTTGAATAAAGATGTAAGTACTAATTATAATCTCCGTTACAGTTTAATTTCATTTGATGCTTTCTTCTCAAAGTAAGGATTATTAATATTTTAGAATAGATTTGCAAAATTTTAAAACGTTTTCTCCTTTTTTTTTCTTTGGAGGGGAGAGATAAACATTTTTTCACTTTTTTGGTAAATTTTTTTAAAAAAGTTGATCTATCGAAGAAAAGTTTTTGATTCTAACTTCAAATAGGGGATGAAATTACATTAATTGCATTGCATTAGTTTTCATTTCATTTGTTTGCACGTTTATTTTATTTTATTTTATTTTAAATAATTTTAATTGATCAGTTAAGTAGGATTTTATGAGTATATCTAAGCTTATTGAAGATTATTATTATTATGCTTATGGAAGGTAACACTTACTAGTAGTGTTACTGAATGCTTAAATTGTAAGATCTAAAGAACTAGAAATAAAATAAAATAAAATAAAATAAAATAAAATAAAATAAAATAAAATAAAATAAAATAAAATAAAATAAAATATTCTTATTATGGGCGTAAAAAATAATTTTTTTTTACATTCCATAAACCGTGTTTCAAATTTATTTATAAAAATAATTTATTTCTAACAATGAAACATTTTTTTTAACTTAAATAACAATAATGTAAAATAAACAGAAACAGATACAGAAACCACCCCCTTAAAATAGATGTATGTAATATAATAAACATTAGATAATAAACTTAAACTTGATACTTTCCGGCGTTCAAAACGATATAATATTTTTTTTTTGAGGTGAATCTATACATTTTCCCAATTCATACCAAAATAAAGTATAATATAAACTATAAGCATTTAGATTTAACATTTGGGGTTACAATTTTATATATGATATGATATGAAATGATATGAAATGATTTGTTTTCGCTTTCATTTTCATTTTTATTTTCGTTTTCGTTTTGTTTAACAATGTATTAGGGGACCAAAACAGCAAAAAGGCAATCAAATTAAAAGTAACAACATCAACAACAATGTAAGAAAAGACAATAGAATGGCGGTTTACGTATAAAATATAATACCACCCCTTTAAAAGGTATAATCTAGACTTTAAACGATAATAAAATTACAAAAATTTCCGTTTAATTTAATTTTATCCCCCACCCTATATAAATAAATAATAAATAAAAAAAAAAAGAAAACAATGAAACTAGGTCTAAGGAGCTAAGTGAAACAAAAAGAAGTATACATATACATAGAAAATAAGAATAAGAAGAAGTAAATACACGTTGTGTTTTACAATATTATTATTATTATTATTATTATAAATTATACATAATTAATTTAATTGTTTAATCTTGTAATGCGCATAAGGATTTACCATTAATATTTTAATTAAATTGATATGAAATAAGAAGATATGATATGATATGATATGATATCATCATGTAGACATCATTATCATTATGATTATCATTCACAGATGCGGTTGTGGATTATACAAAACTTTCTATTTTATAGTTTTAATGTAACTTTTGAATTGATATCCCAATCCCTATTTGGCAATCAAATATTCAAATCAAGTAAAGATGATACAATTGGTTAGCAATAGAAAAAAAGTAATAGCTATTCGTTATATGCATCTTAGCCTATTCTTACCATGTTATAATGTAAATAGTAAATAGTAAATAGTAAATAGTAAATAGTTAATAATAAATAATAATAATATATAATAATTGGTAACAAAAATAAAAGAAAGGAGAGGCGCGTTTAATTTATTGACAGTTATGCCTCAAAAAGATAAACGTATATATTTATTTTAACATATATATATTTATTAATTATTAATAATAATTTATGAAAAAAAATCGTGTCATATTGATTAATGATAGAATGTATTCAAATTCAAATTATTTTTATTATTAAACTTATTTATTGTAATATTTATTTATTTATTTATTTATTTATTTATTTTCATTATTGTTATTTGTTAAGTAAATCTAGACCAAATAAACAAATCAAACAAACAAACAAATAAATAAATAAATTACCAACCAACCCAGTAAAAATACATGTATTGATTCATTAATACTACAATTACTATCACTAAATGCAACCCCTAAGTTTTTATTGCTCAGGAATGATAATAATACTTCAAAAAAAGAACAATATTAAAAATTTTAAAACTGTAAAAATAGATTAAAATTTCAGGGGGTTAAACAGATATATTTTGAAAACCACAACAACCCAATAATTATTAATAATAATAATGTAATATGATTCTATAAGCTAATCATATATAATATTTTATTATTATTATTATTATTATGTATGTTGAATTTATTAAAAAATTTCTTTTTTCTGTTTTGGGAGTTTTTATTTTTTATTTTTTATTTTTTATTTTTTTTGATTTTAATTTTGGAGCCATTTGATTTTGTTTTATTTACCATCAACAATAAGAGAGATTATTATCAAAAATTATAATATCTTACATATTATTGATTCTCTAACGTATCTACTATATATGTTACATGTATGTTATGTATGGGAGCATGCACGGGAATATATTCCTTATGTATTATTTATTATTTATTATTTATTATTTGTTGTTTTATTTAATTATTATTTTATTAATTATTTACCATTACAACTTGAGCCATTCTTTCTTGTCACCTTCCTTAAACGCCACTACTTTCCTCTTCTTAGTTTAGTATCCCTATCCCTATCCCATTGATTTACAGAGTTTATTATTTAAATAGTTGCCAATTTGCAATTCTTTTCATTTTTGATTTCTATTCCTTTCCTTCTTTCTTTTTCTTAATTACTACAAGAGATTGACAATAAATAACATAACATAATATATATTATTATTATTATTATTATTATCAAATATGAAGTTATCATTAGTCGTAACCTATTTAACTATTGCTTCTGCCGTTAATGGTTTAGCCGTTAAACGTTTAGTTGAAGATTCAAAAGTCGGTGAATTAGAAATTGGTAATCTCGGTGGTGAAAAAGTTGAAGCTACTACTACTCAAGTTGGCGAATTAGGTGTTGGTCCAACTACTGAAGCAGGTAAAGGAACCACCACTACTTCTAAAGTTGGTGAATTAGGTATTGGTTCATGGCCAAGTAAAAAACCAACTCCAACTGTTTCAATTCCAGATTATGATGATTTTAAGAAAAATCCCTTTGAATGGTGGACTAAATGGTGGAAGAAAACTTATCCTCATAAACCAATTCCATCATCATTCCCAACTTATCCACCACCTTTCCCATTTAATTTCACTGATTTCCCACCTTTCCCATCATTCCCACCTTTCCCTCATCATTCAGAACATTCCCATAAAATTCATTCATTTACTAAATTCCATAATTTTAGTCTTCCTCATTTCCCAGAACCAACTTTCCCTCCTTTCCCAGTTCCTTCCTTCCCAGCTTGGCCAACCGAATCCTTCCCAGCTTGGCCAAAGGAATCTTTCCCTCCATTCCCAGAACCATCTTGGCCAAAGGAATCTTTCCCACCTTTCCCAGAACCATCATTCCCACCATTCCCAGAACCACCAAAGGAATCCTTCCCTCCTTTCCCAGAACCATCATTCCCATCATTCCCAGAACCACCAAAGGAATCTTTTTCATTACCTCCACCACCAACTTTCCCAACTGATTTCCCTAAACCACCATCACCACCTGCTTTCCCAACTTTCGTGCCACCAAAGGTAACAACTACCACTGAAAAACCAACCACTACTACAAAAGTATCACCACCTTCTCCACCAAAGTTTGGATTTTAAATATGAATTGAAAGCATAAATTGTTTGGATGGTTTACGGTTTTATAGAAAGTTTTTTTTTATATTAATACTGTTTTAGTTTTTCGGTTTAAGGCTTTTATTATTTTTATTATTATTTAGTTAGTATATAGTCTTTTAGTTTCTTATTAAGTTTAGAGAATTTTACTTTTTATTATGTGAAAGGGTTTAATTCGCTATTCATTTTGTTTTCTTCTCCTTATTTTCCCTAACTCTTTCAATTACGTTCTGCCTGCAGAGAAATATAATTGGGAGGATTGGTGATATATATTTCTGTTATACCTGTTTTCTTTTAGTTTTTTAATTCTTGTTTCTCAAAAAAAAAATATGATTTTTCAAATTTAAATTTCTTATTGCGAAAAATACAATTACCAAAAAAAAAATAAATAAATAAATAAATAAAAAAATAATTAAATATTAAATAATAATTTATTATTTAAAGTTACACATTCTAATTCAATTCAATTCAATAAAATACACATACCATTACCATTTACCCCTTGCTTATAAATTAAATTAACAACGCACCCCCTCCTGATTAGATTATTAAAAATAATAAATATAATTATAATTATTATAATTATAATAATTATAATAATTATAACTGAACAAAAATTAAAATAAATTAGATTAAATTAAATTATTAAAACTAAACTAAAAAGTAATATATAAAAAAAAAGGATATATAAACATATATATTAACAAACAAATCAAACAATTAACAAAGTAAATAATAATAATAATAAAAAAAAAGCATGTAAATCCTTTTTAAAAAAAATAAACAATGACAATGATAAAAAAAAAAATTAAAGACGTAAAAGATTGGGAAACAAAATTAATTAAATTAAAAAGGTGAAAATTAAAGTAACAGACCCCTGCCAGTAGTATAGATATATATATATAATAATAATAATAATGATAATGATGATGATAATAAAACAACAAAAAAAATAAATGCCTATTGATTGAATGCATAATCATGAAATGAATGAAAAAGAAAAAAAAAGAAAATTATAAAACTTTACTGTTTATCTTGACAACTTGGAGGAGCTTCAATTGATAAGAATTTATACTTTTTCTTGGTGATATCATAACAATCTTTTAAAGCATCATCATCAACAAACCAACTAACTTTCCCTGCCGCACCTTCATTAACTATTGAACTGGGTAAACCCTTTTCTGGTCTTTCCATTATAATTCTCATGATTGGTGCTTTGGTTAAACCTTCCACTACAAAGGTAACTCTGGCAGCATGACAAATGACGGGGATTGATAAAGTAATTCTATTTTCAGGACCTGATGGAGCTTTTGAAACTGGTAAACACCAAGCTAATTTTTCACGTAATTGCTCACCATGATTTGGAAATAATGAAGCAATATGACCATCAGGAGCACAACCTAATAATAATAAATCAAACATGGGTAATTTAACTGAATCCTTTCTGGCGAAATTATTAATTAAAATTTTTTCATAATCATCAGCACATTCTTGAGAATCATCAATTAATGATTCATTAATATGAAAAATTCGAGGTTGTTTATCACCCTTTATAAGATTAAATAATTGTCTCTTGGCTTCACCAAAATTAGAATCTTTAGATTCAAACGGTACTAACCTTTCATCGGCAAAATAAATATCCCATTTATCCCATTCTATATTATCTTGTTTAGTTAATAAACCTTGATTTAAAATTTTAATTAATGAACCTCCAGAAATGGCAATTTTAAATCGTTGTTCACTATTTCTCTTCTTCTTATCCTTTTTATTATTACCATTATTATTATTATTATTATTATTATTATTATTACCATTTATTATTGAATTACCGTTTAGTTTACCATTACCATTAATTTGACTTTGACTTACACTATGAGAAATGGCATGTAAATTTAAAGTGGAAGGATTGGAAGAATGAGATATTGAGGCGGTTGATGAAGAAGTAGCTAAATTTGGTCTTCTTAATTGATCTTCTTTAATTAATTCAATTTGTTGAGGATCTAATGTATTATATAAAGTATGATTTTGAGCAGATATGATATGATCAGCCACGGCATCTGCTACACCTTCAAATCCCGGGAATGAATAAACCAATGGAACTGTAGTTGTCATTTGAGGATTATTTTAAAAAAGGAATGCTTAATTAATTAATTAATTGTTTAATATTTATATTATTTATTTATGAGATTAGCAATCTTAAAATATATATAAAATTATTTTTTTTTGGATTTTTTTATGAATATAAAAAATGGGTGATTAATTAATATTACTTGATATTTATTTATTTATTTACTTATAAAACCAAATATATTGATTAGATATGTTTCTTATTAAGTATCAAAATAGATTGATAAAAGATATTGGATTTGGATTTGGATTTGGATTTGGATAATGATTCAAGATAGATACAAGAAAAAAAAACACACACACAAAGGAAGGTAAAAGATATTTATATATATATATGTAAGTTTATATATATGACGGACTGATATATGATATGATATGATATGATCTTTCACAGCAGATGATTGATTGATTGACTTATTGATTAGGTATAGATAAGACTCTATAAATGAATTGAAGTAGAAATTATAAAAGATTATAAATATTGGATCTCTTTCTTTTTGATTGTTTAAAAATTTATTTTGTTCTTTGGGATTTTTTTCTTTTTTTTATTATTT
This sequence comes from Scheffersomyces broadrunensis, assembly GCA_030563665.1. Taxonomy (NCBI): domain Eukaryota; kingdom Fungi; phylum Ascomycota; class Pichiomycetes; order Serinales; family Debaryomycetaceae; genus Scheffersomyces; species Scheffersomyces broadrunensis. Next base: position 107,875 of record JAJMJS010000036.1, on the reverse strand, counting down.
TTTCTTTTAAGGAGAGAGTGAGTTGAATTTTTTTTTTTGGTTTTGGTTTCTCGAATTTTCTTTCTTTTTTTTTTTATTGGTTTTTTGGTTTTACACAACTTTTACTTTTACCTTTACTTTTAGTAATTATTATTATAATTATATATATATGTAATATAGATCTATAATAAATATGATGTACTCTATAGAAATATACACATATTCATATATATTTATAATTATAATAATTAATTAATTCTAAAATATTGCTTATAATTAGGAGTCACGTGACACATAGATTAGAAAAATAGAAATTAAAATAAACCGAAGTTTCCTAGAATAAACTGATCTTTATTTTAAATTAATCTTTAATTTTTAATAACTACGACCTTGATTAAATTAACTTTATAATAATAATAATATAAGTTATATAACATAAGTTATATATATAAATTATTAATATATTAAATTGTTATTGCTAATCTGTTATTTGTAATTTGTAATTTGTTATTTGTTATTTGTTGTAATGTGGTGATAATTAAATTAATGAATGATTCCTGGTTAACAATGGCCCGGTTTAAAAAAAATAAAGGTCTGTATACAGGATACATAGTCATGTGACACTACACGACATTTATTTAATGTCGTTTACCATTAATTTCTGATGATGGCAATTTAATCAATAAACTCATATTATTATTCCTTATTCTTCTATTAATTTAATTGTAATATTAAATCAATCATGACTATTAACAATTATTTTGAATTAACTACTATTTTATTCCACAACTATATTGAAGCGGAATATCCCATAGCTTCTAAACAATTTGATCATCAATCAATTCAAAATACCAGTACTTTAATTCAATTTGAAATATTTATATTAATACCTAATAAACAATTATTATTTACTTATACAATAACTCCTTTAAGTAATGAAATAAATTTAATTAATATAATATATGATGATAAATCAATTGAAACTATATTGATTAATTGGCAAGAACTTTTATCATCATCAACAAGTCAAACGATTAAATTCCCCCTTGATGAATTAAATTTATCTCAAGATTTAATTAATTCATTTAATTTAAAAATAAAATCAATTATAAATCAACAAAGATTTCAAAGTTTAATTGAACAATCTAATCAGTATTTTCAATCAAAGGATAAGAATGACTATTTACATCATCAATTATCAAGATCTCCACAGAATGAACCTGATCGATTATCACCAATTCCTAAAAATTTAATTATTAATAATAATAATAAACCAAATGATATGCCGGATTTTGATGATGAATATGAAATCCAAGGTAAAGTAGGTCAACCTTCTTCTTCTTCTTCAAATGTATTCCCTTCAATCGGTGATAGTGATCTTAATCCACCAGGTTTACCTAAACATCCTCAATTAAAATCCTTTTATGATCCATTAAGTAATAATAATAATGATGGTGGGATGTACCCTACTGCCAATCATCCGTTATTTGGAGGTCCTAATAATAATAATAATTCATCAGGCAACACATCTAGATTAGGGGTACCATTTGGAGCTCGATTTGATGATCCATATGGTGAAGATAATTTAGAATCTTTAGGTAATGGATTACCAGGAAATTTAAGAAGAGGTGGTCTTGGAGGTAGTAGTGGTCATAGTCATAGTGGTGGGGGACCAGGATTTCCAGGATTTACAGGTCCACCAGGTGGTGGATTTCAATTTTAATAAGAAGTTTTAGCTTATTATATATATATATACTTTTTATATGGAACAAAGAAAAAATATCTAAATGAAGAGATAAGTCAAAAATAATCATACTAGAAATACGATTTAAAAGTCAACATTCGTATATTATATGTATGTATATATATATATATATACTTAAACATTTTAGAAGTCACTAGATGATATACTTTAAAAAGATAAAACCCCCAAAACAAAAACAAAAACAATTCAAAAGAATTGACAAAATGGTTATAAATTTTAATTCCCGAAATCGTAAAAACTTTGTTTGATGTTTACCCCATATAAAAATTAATAAAAATAAGAAACAATCAATCTTAAACGATCGGAATGGGAATGGGAATACAAAGTAAATAAACGAAAAAAGGTTTTATATCCCGATAAATAAATAAATAAATAAATATTAAGTATAGGTTTAAGTTTGAAGTTTGTTTATAGAAATAACCTTTAAAGTAATAATAATACATCTATTGAAAAATCTGATAAAATTGACATATAAAGATATAGAAATAAACACAATTACTAAATTTGGTTAATTAACTGTTTTAAGAAATAAGTCCTGCAGATAAATATATTTTTAGATAATAATAAAATAAAATTTTCGCAGTTAATATAAAACATATGAAATTTTTAATTAATTATGTGCGGGGGAAATATATGTATCAAAACACCTTAAATACAATGTACATATATACACAATGGTTTTGGTTTTCTTTTATAGTTTATCAATAGTCAGTTGATACTAAGAAAAAAAAATTTTAAGTTGGGGTAGAGATGACGAAAACTTTAAATATATACATATTTATTAATTTTTAGTATGAATTGTAAATGGCCAAAGGTATAGCTATGTATAGTTAAGTAACAATATGAAAGATGAATCAACTTAAATATAATCTTTGAATATTATGAGGCGGTTAGTAGAAAAAAATATATAAATATATAAATATATATTACATTATAGACTTAGGGGGAGGATGGGGGGTAATTAAGGAGATCGACAAATAAATAAAAGGATTTCTGATGACGTTTAACATATAATAAAGTACAATAAATAAATAAATTTTCATTTATCTATAATAGCAATTTAATTATTATATTTTTTACTTTTAACTTCGGATACAAAGGAGTAAAATACCGTTTTAAAATTTGAAAATAAATATAAATAAAAAATTTCAATCGATTAAATAAAAATAGCTATACGAATTTGGTTTAACTATGAAAAGTAATAGAATAAAAACTATCTTTTCTCCATCTTTTAAAGTCAAAACTTAATCTCCACTGGTATGATACCATACATATCGCAAAATAGTAATTCTTTTCCATAAATAATAAAATAAATTATAAAATAATATAAAATTTATTTTTAAAAAAAAAAGAAGGAAAAAGGAAAAAAAAAAAAAAAGTCTTTTTTTGTGTTTGACGTACCATTTAAAAAAAAAAAGAATTACTCTTCCTAATTTGGTAATTTTTATGAATTTAAAGAATTCATTTAAAATGAATGTTAAATGATACTTTAACAATACATAATGATTTAATGCATATTTATATATTTCATATATATTATCTTTTATCTCTTTCAAAAAATTTCTATTCAATAAATATTTGTATATTTTATATATATATTTTCTTTATTAATCAAACTTCATTTTCTTTCATTTCTTTCCCTTTAACTTCAAAGGAAACTATTAAAATTGCAGTCAAACAAGGATAGTTTTAATAAATATTATATATATCCTTATATAATATAATATCTAATTTCTTATTTGTTACTTTCCTGCTCTTTTTATTTTTAATAATCAACAATCATTAATAACTCATAATAATAATAATAATAATAATAATAATAATAATAATAATAATAACTCAATAATGGCTAATCATATTTATAATAAATATGTTAGAGATTCATATATTGAAGAAGGTGATATTGAAGATAATGATAATATTGAAAGATCACAATCTCCAGAATTACCAAATTCTCCAGCTTATCATACTTATATACTGAGACAATATAATAATAGAAATTCTTATACTCAAAATACTAGTTTTACTCATAATAATTTATTAGAAACTTCACCATCAAATAATTCCGATACAACAGTTACTTATGTCGATTATGCTGAAAATAATTTCCAACCTCAACAACAACAACCTCCAAGACGTAAAAAGTATTCAAAACGTTCATCCTCAAAAAGAAATTCTCCCAATCATAATAATACTGATTTAGATAAACCATTTAATCCTTATGATAGAATTAATTCTCAAATTTCTAATGTTAATGAAGAATCATCAAAATCAAATACAAATTCTCCAAATCTGATACTGTCTCAAACTCGATTAACTAATGATAATATTGAACTTTCAAATTTAGAATCTCAAGGTTTAAAAAATGAACGTCGAATGTTTTCAAGATTATTTAGTAAATCAATTGATCCAATTCCATTAGATTCAGAACGTAAATTATATCCTTGGAAACAATGTAATCTACTTTATAGATTATGTTTTTGGTGGTTATGGCCCATGTTAGTTCGTGGTTATAAAAGAACTTTACAACCTAATGATTTATGGAAATTAACTCCTGAATTAACAGTTGAAGAAATGCATAATAAATGGTTGGAAAATTTAAATTTAGTTTTATTAAAATCTCAAACAAAATATTTAAAGAATCATGAAAATTTAGATGATTATAAATGGCCAGTTTGGTCAGTTCCTTATTCATTATTTCTTACTTTTAAATGGCAATATAGTTTTAGTTGCTTATTTTTAGCATTATCATTTGTTGTTCAAGCTTTATCACCATTAATTACTAGACGATTAATTGATTATGTGGAAATTAAATATATTTCTAAACAATTTGGACTTGAAACTTCTTATAATGAAGGAATTGCTTTTACTTTAGCATCAGTCATTTTAATTTTCATTAATGGATTATTATTAAATCATTTTTTTCATACAGCCATGATAACAGGAGCTCAATCAAAGGCAATTTTAACCAAAGCATTATTATTAAAATCATTTGATTTAAATGCAAAATCAAAATATTTATTCCCCATTGGTAGAATTACTTCATTAATGTCAACGGATTTAGCTAGAATTGATTTAGCCATTGGTTTTCAACCATTGGTTGTTTGTTTTCCTATTCCTGTCATTATCGCCATTGTTTTATTATTAACCAATATTGGTGTTTGTTCATTAACTGGTATTGGATTATTTATAGTTTCATTGGTGGTTTGTGTTTTATTAACTAAAAAATTATTTGTCACTAGAGAAACTGTGGTTAAATATACTGATGAAAGAATTAGTCTTATGAGAGAAGCTTTAACTAATTTAAAAGTTATTAAATTTTATGCATGGGAATTAGCTTATAGAATGAATATTACTAAAATTAGAGAAAAGGAAATGAAATATCTTTTTACCATTAAAGTTTTAAGAAATTTTATTACGGCTTATGCAGTTACATTACCAACTTTAACATCCATGGTTTCATTTGTAACTATGTGGTCAACTGATAATGTTAAATCTCCTGGTAAAGTTTTCAGTTCATTATCTTTGTTTTCAATTTTAGCTCAAGCCATTATGTTATTACCAATTGCATTAGCCACAGGTGCCGATGCCTTGATTGGATTTAGAAGATGTCGTGATTATCTTGGAGCTGAAGAATTAAATGATGAATTATCCAATAAATTAAATCAACCAGTTTTAAATAATAGATATTTTATCAGTGGAAATTCTGCATCAGAAGAAGGATTTGAATTTAAGACTCATAATAGACAATTATCAATACAATCAATTGATGATCAAGATTATGAATCGGATGATGAAAAAGTTGCAATTGAAATTAACCATGCCAATTTTATTTGGGAATCATTTCATGATGATTTAGATGATTCATTACATATGACTAAAGATGCCATTAAAAATAAAAAACAAATGAAGAAAAATAAACAAATTAAAAAGCATGAACAACAACAAATTGAAGCTGGTTCTGTATCGATCTTTTCAGAAAAGGATACCTCATTTGATAAAAATAATAATAAAAAATCAACTGTCTTACATTCTGTTGAATCTATTGATTCCAATTCGGCTGATCAATTCCCAGGATTAATTGATATAAATCTTTCAATTAAAAAGAATGAATTTATTATTGTGACTGGTGCAATTGGTACTGGTAAAACTTCACTTTTAAATGCTATTTCCGGATTTATGAAATTAGATAATCCTCATCATGGAAAATTAAAAGTATTTGATGATTTATTATTATGCTCAGCTCCTTGGATTCAAAATTCAACTGTTCGTGAAAATATTTTATTTGGTAAGAGATTTGATCCCATTAAATATCATCAAGTTATAAATGCTTGCGCTTTAGAAGATGATATTGCTATGTTACCTGCTGGTGATCTTACTGAAATTGGTGAACGTGGTATTACTTTATCCGGTGGTCAAAAGGCAAGAATTAATTTGGCAAGAGCTTGTTATACAGAAGCTGAAATTTTATTATTTGATGATGTCATTAGTGCGGTTGATTCAAGAGTTGGTAAGCATATTGTTAATAGATTATTCAAAGGTTTATTAAGAGATAAAACAATTGTCTTAGCAACTCATCAATTAGGTATACTTGAAACTGCTGATCGTATTATCTTTTTAAATGGTGATGGTTCAATTGATGTTGGTACAGTTACTGAATTAATCTGTAGAAATCAAAATTTCCAAAGATTAATTGATTTTAGTCAAGAAGCTGAACCTGAATCAAATAATAATAGTGATTATAATTTAAATCTTGCTGCTGCTGATGATGATGATGATTTAAGATTATCGAGACAACGCTCAATTGTTCCAGATCAAGCAGATTTAACAGGTAGAACTACAACTGATGAAGAAAGAGCCACCAACGCTATATCATGGGATGTTTACAAGAAGTATATTAATTTAGGATCAGGTATCTTTGGTTGGACTGCCGCCCCAATATTTTTATTTTTAGTTGCATTATCAACCTTTTTACAATTATTTACCAATACTTGGTTATCATTTTGGATGGAAAAGAAATTTAAAGGTAAAAGTGATAATTTCTATATTGGATTTTATGTTGCATTTGCTGTGTTGACCGTTATATTTACTGGTATTCAATTTACAATGTTAGCTTATATGAATAATAGATCTGCTGAAACTTTAAATGTTAAGGCTGTTGGTAGAGTTTTACATGCTCCAATGAGTTTTATGGATACAACTCCAATTGGTAGAATTTTAAATAGATTTACTAAGGATACTGATTCATTAGATAATGAAATTGGTGAACAATTAAGATTATTTATTTTCCCATTGGCAACTATTATTGGGGTTATTATATTATGTATTTGTTATTTACCATGGTTTGCGATTGCAGTACCATTTTTAGGTTTTGCATTTACATTTTTAGCTAATTTTTATCAAGGTTCATCTCGTGAAATTAAAAGATTAGAATCAACTCAAAGATCGTTAGTTTATAATAATTTCAATGAAACTTTAACTGGTATGGCAACTATTAAATCCTTTAAAGCTGAAAATGATTTCATTAAAAAGAATGATTTATATATTAATAGAATGAATGAAGCTTATTTCTTATCAATTGCAACTCAAAGATGGTTATGTGTTCATTTAGATATGATTGCTTCAACTTTTGCCTTACTTATTTGTTTATTATGTATTACTGAACAATTTGATATTAGTGCATCATCAACTGGTTTATTATTAAATTATGTCATTCAAATTGTTGGATTATTAGCATTAACAATTAGATCAATGACTCAAGTTGAAAATGAAATGAATTCAGTTGAAAGATTACATGAATATGCCTTTAATTTACCTCAAGAAGCTGCTTATATTAAACCAGAATCTCAACCACCAGTTGAATGGCCACCATCAGGTTATATTGAATTTAAAGATGTTTCATTAAGATATAGACCAAATTTACCATTAGTTTTAAAGGATTTAAATTTAAATATTTATCCTGGTGAAAAAGTTGGAATTTGTGGTAGAACTGGGGCTGGTAAATCATCAGTTATGTCAGCATTATATAGATTAACTGAATTAGAAAAAGGTTCAATAACTATTGATGGTTTAAATATTGCCGATATGGGATTACATGATTTAAGATCAAGATTATCAATTATTCCTCAAGATCCTGTATTATTTCAAGGATCAATTAGAAAGAATTTGGATCCATTTGAATCATATGATGATGAAATATTATTAGATGCATTAAGAAGATCTGGATTATTAGATTCTCAATCAATTGAATTAATTAGAAGAACAAAATATGATCCAAGAAATGATGTTGGATTTGATGATTTACATAAATTTCATTTGGATCAAATTGTTGAAGATGATGGAGTTAATTTTTCATTAGGTGAACGTCAATTAATCGCATTAGCAAGATCATTAGTTCGTAATTCTAAAATTTTAATTTTAGATGAAGCAACTTCATCAGTTGATTTTGAAACTGATTCAAAAATTCAAGAAACAATTACAAATGAATTTAAACAATGCTCTATTTTATGTATTGCTCATAGATTAAAGACTATTTTACATTATGATAGAATTATTGTTATGGATAGAGGTAGAATTGTTGAAAAAGGTGCACCATGGCAATTATTTGAACAAAATGGTGTTTTTAAACAAATGTGTGATAAAGCCAATATCAGAGGTGATGATTTTCAATAAGTAGATTACCCTCTAGGAATTTCAAAAAAAAAATGTGTATATTATTATATTTAATTATTAAAAAGTGTGTTTGCTTTTCTTTACTTTTTTTAAATAAAAAAAAAAAAAGTCAAAATGATATCCCCCTTTCAATTCTTTTACAGTACATTAGTTAGTTTATATTTATATATTTATAAAAATTAAAATAAATAAAATTATAATTTTAAATTTTAAAAAGTGTTTCAAGTAGTTTATGAAAAAAAAAATCACAAGTTATATTAAAAATGTATATATATATATAAAAAAAAAGAAAATTTGATAAATGTATTTACAGAAAATGATGTATTTGATATCAAAAAGAAAACGCTTTTAATATTCAAAAGAATTTGACATTTTAAAGAATTCTTGAACACTTTTACGTTCATTAACTCTATCAAACCAAGCAAGGAATGCTTTACAATCTTTTGGAATTTCCATATTTACCATACCAAGAAATATAACTCCACCAATTGCTGCAAGATCAGCCATTGAAAATTTATTACCGGCAATATATGGTTGTTTTTGTAAAATTGAATCTAAGAAATACATTCCTCTTATACCTCTATCACGTTGACGTAAACCCCATTCATTATTTTGATAAAGTTCAACAGTAGGACCTAAACCTGGAGTTGCATTGTGAAAATAAAGACTAATAGCTTCAAGAAATTCAAATTCAACTCTTCTTGTCATCATATGAATTTGACCCTTTTCAAATGGTGTAGCACCAGTTAAGATTGGATTACCATCAAGATTATCAATATATTCCGTAATTGCAATACATTCTGAAAGTAATGAACCATCAGAAAATTCAATAACTGGTACAGTACCCGAATAATTTTTTGTAGTCAAAAATTCTTTAGTTTTATGATCACCTTTAAAAAGATTAATAAATTCAAAATTCACTAAAGAATGTAAATTTTTTTCATGTAATGCAATTCTAACTCTTGATGGATATGGACCAGGCGGGAAATCATAAATTGTTACCTTACCAGGTTTAGCATCGTCGAAATTAATAGTAGTAGACATTGATTGAAATTGTTGTTTGTTTGTTTGTTTATTTGCTTATTTACTTGCTTTGAATGTATTGATTGTTAATGATATTATAATTTAGAAGTTTTATTGAAAGAGGAATATTAGTTGATATTTATACAAAGTTACAATTGGTATATTGTAATTGATAGTATCAATAATCTACATTGTTTCAATTGAAAGTCAAAGTTTGTCATTCAATTAATTAATACAAACATAATATGTAAGCTACAGTAATAATTAAAACAAATCAAAACCAATAATAATAATAATAATAATAATAATAATAATAATAATAATAATAATAATAATAATAATAATAATAATAATCATAATGGTAATATAAATGAATTGTGATTCACCACCGTTAAGTGCGAGGGGTCTTAAAAAGTAAGTGGTTACGACTCTTACTCAGCAGTAAAAAAAATTATTTGTGATAATTTGTCATCTCTCTATTTCTAATTATCTCCAAATTTTATTTTAAGTTTCCGATTGATAACCGTATTCTATTATTAACTTTAAATCTTTAAATGTTTATATTTTTTAACTATAATTTTAATTGAACTGTAAAAAAAAATACTGTCAAAATTATTAATTGGACTAGAAAAACTTTTATTGAATTCTATACCATTCTATTTGTAATCATTTTAATCATAACCCTTAATTTAATATAGGTGGAATCAATATCCATTCAGTGAATCTCCAATAAATACCCGTGGGAGATCATAATCAATGACTCAGACATTCAGTCAATTGATATATTATTAACTAAGGTTATATGACGATCAATGTGATTGATAATCTAAATCAAGAGGAGACCGATAAAACCACTTGAATTCTCTCTTTAAATAAATTAGGTAATACGTAACTTTGACAATTATATCAATTAATTATCTAACTAAGAAAAGTATAAAACATATATGCCTATATAGTAAAAACAAATAGTATAGCAAGTTGTAGTACATGAAAAAAACAAGCAAAAAAAAAAAGAAAACAGCTTTATGCAGCTGGGGTATAAGTAAAACATTAAAAAAAAATGAAGAAGAATTGAAAAATAAAGATAATGAAATAATAATAAAATGAATCAGTTAAACTCTTGAAAGCTGATAAAAGATTTCAGTAGCAGATGCTTGAACAAGTAATGAAGTTTGAACAGTTCCACCAATAATTCCTCCACAAAAATTTGAAGCAGCTGGAGTATAAGCACCAGAATTTGGAAATGTATAAATATACCTATAAAATATATCTTCACTAGCAGTAAAAACACTATCAACATAATTACCTGTTGTTCCAACTTGATAATAATTAAAAATAAAAGTACCTTGATTATAAAGTTCAGTTTGATAGTTTGTAAATGCTGTTTGTTGAGTTGAACTACTAGCAGTTCCAATAGTTAATAAATCAGCAAATCCTGCAAATAATAAATTAAGATATTCAAGTGGATTATTCCAATAACCTTGCGAAGTATAAAATGCACCTTGTTTATTGGTAGCGGCATTACCAACAATTAAAGCTTGATCAATAAAATCAGATTGACCCGTAATTTTATTTAAATAAGCTAAAGTAGAAATTAAAACTCCAACTGTATAAGATAATTTCCCATCATTTACTTGACCGGTTGAAGGAGTTTTACCATCAAATATCAAATGATCATTAGGATCTTGTAAATTTTCATAAATCCAATTTATACTATTTTCAGCAAATGTAATTAAATTATTATCATTATTTATAGTATATAATTTAACGGCTGATAATGCAGCTTCTAAAGTTGAAATTGATGCAACATAATCACCATTAAGATGTTCATTAACACCTCCAACGGTAGGGTTCCATTGACCAATAATAAGATTTATTAAATTTTCGGCCACTGTTAAATAAGCTTGATTATTAGTAACTTTATAAGCTTCTAAGAAAACCCATAATACTTGAGAATTATCATCAATGTAAACATCATCATCTTTAGCAGTTGTTGCTGAAAACCAACCAGCTGGATTCTGATAGTTTAATAAATCATTTATGACTAATTGAATTTGATCAGCATCACCATTATCAGCAATAACTTTTGAAACAACGGCCAAATTCCAAACCACGGGACTTGAATAAGTTGAACCAGGACAACCTTGATCATTAAGATTCCAAGAATTTACACCAGTATTCCAAAAATCTTGCCATGTTGCCGTTAAAGATGATTGATAAGCTGATTGTGAAGTAACTGCACCTGCTCTTTTCTTAAGTAATAAAGGTTGACATAATATCAAAGGAGTTAAGAATATTAAGGAAAGTAAGTTTTGACGAATCCACATAATGATTTTTTGATAATGATAAAAAAATCCTGTTTTTTATTATTTTGTTATATATAATAATTATGAATATGAAAATATCAAAGGAGTGTAAAATAAAAAGATATAACAAGAAACAAGAACAGGACCTATAAATTATCACCTCAAAGAATAATTAAGTTAATTGGATTCCATTTCGACTTTTTATTCTAAAAGTGAATTAAGGATTTCTTAGTTAATTTATATATGGAAATTTATAAGATACCACATGAGATTTGAGGCTAGTATCTTGTAACAATAATAATAATAATAATAATATTTAATAATAATAATAATAATATTATTATTATTATTAAATATGGATAAACACAAAATCGCTAATTAATTTAAAACACAGTTGTAAAGTAAAGTCAACACCGATGAGATATGAAATCTTCCATTTGAAAAATTATGAGATTTTAATTTTAGCAGCCTCTGAGAAAATTTTGGCCTATTAAAGATCTAAATTTATCATAAGTAACTGTTATTTCACACAGTGATAGTCCGGATACTTTTAAAGGGGAATGCGTTTGTGTATGTGTGTGTGTGGGAAAGGGGTTATATCAGTGAGTAGTGATTAGTGATTAGTGATTAGTGATTAGTGATTTGATTATATTTGATTTGGGGGTGTGGGTAGGTGTGTGTGTAAATATTATCTGGTGCTACTAATCAACCATTTAATCATTTTAACCAATGTTATTAAGTTTTAATAAAGATTCCAAGACTTTCATCATTCATCCCTGCATACCATTTATCAAATGGAATTTTAGATTTCGTTTCATATAATTCATTCAGTGATTAAAAATAATAAATTCTAGAATTTAAGAAGAGTTATTATTTAAATGTTTTTAAAAAGAAAAAGAAAGAAAAAATAAATTTAAATTTTAATTTTAATTTTTTTGATTGAAATAACACAAAATCAAAAAATAAATTTTTTTAATTTAAATCTCAATTAGGAATTTCTTATGATAAAAAAACTCCTTCTTGTACTATACTACAGAAACCCTGAAATTTTCATATATATCCGGATGCTAAATAATAATATAATACAGTATAACTAATCATTCATCTATGTAATTCTCAACTATTACCGTGCTCATTACGTATATTTAAGATATGTAAATTAAACAATGTCATAAGATTTAATTCTTAATAATACGACATCTATTTTAGTTGAAAGGAAAATTCATTTGATTGATTTACGATTTTTATTATATATTTTATTTTTCACCCTCACCCACAGTTGGTTTAAATTATCTATCATCACTTTACAACATCCATTATTTTATATAATTTTTATTATTTTTTTTATTTAAAATTAAATTAAATTAAATTAAAATTAAATTAAAATTAAATTCCATAGTCATCTTCTTAAACTTTCCCCCCTTTCATCTCACAAAGCCATCATTGGTTGGCTAATTTACTAAAAATTTTAATATTAAAAAAGTATTACATGTAATCGCGTACTGTTTGACATATAAGTGCATGGAATATTCCTAATTTAGGTAAATATAATATAAGATATATTATAAGATATAAGATTTATAAAATATATTTTTAATAAATATATGTAATATATGTAATATATGTAATATATGTAATATATGTAATAATATATATAATAATATAATATATATAATAATATAATATATATGAATTATATTCTATGAGTAATATAGAATAATAAATATGCATTTGTTTGTTTAACATCATCTTGTGATATCATTGATATAACACTATCATCAAATTTAAACCATTGACCTTGACCATTTTTAATTAATACAATATAATGACCAGTATTAACTGATCCAATATGACAAACCAAGGCAAATAATTCATAAATTTTATCCCCTTCAATATTATTATTATTATCATCATTATCATTTATACAATATTTGGTCATATTTAAATATAATGGAATTTTAACTGAATCTTCAATCTTTGACGAAGTATCATTTGATGAATTATGCTTAAATCTTTTTAATTGAATTGATAAAATAGGGGGTAACTCCTTTAATTTTAATGATTTAATGGCTTTAGTTCTATCTCCACAAGCTTGACAAGTATATTTAACATCTAGTTTTTCTTCCGAAGTAAATAAATCCAAACAATCATAAAGATCAATATCTTGTTGAGAATGAATTGAATTCTTCAAATGATTAATTTCTAATGATAAATCAACCATTGGATCTATTGTAGTGGTAATGGTTTCACATGATAAACATTTAATTGAACTTTGTAATTTTCCAGAAAATGATGAATGAGTTATACATTGACAATTTTCATGATGATTATTTAAATTTAAAGTTAAACCATTATTAAAATCATCACTTTCTTCTTTTTCTTCTTCATCATCATCATCTTCTTCTTGTTTGATTTTAAAAGTTTTTATATTTCTAATAATTCTTTCATAATCAGAATGAAATTCATTTAATATAAATTGCCAAAATTCATGAGCATCTTGTTCTTGAAATCCTGCTAATGATTTATTTTTATACCATGCAGTAGCTAATAAATTAGTCATACCATAACCTTCATTAGAATTCGAAGTATAGAATAATTGAAATATATTATCAATACTACATGTAATACAAGCATTGTTTTCATCAATTATAGTATCTTCATCATTATTATTAGTATTATTATTATTATTATTATTATTATTATTATTATTTCTCTTTTCACAATTAAAATAATGCAAATCATTATTAAAAAAATGATATTTTAAAATAGGATTATGAATAAAAGTTTGTAATATTGAACTCATAAAACAAGTGGCACCTAAATTTATAAATCCTTTTAATCCACTAATTGCCATAGAATTTGGTATTAAATAATAATTATTATTATTATCATCTTTATTAGTAATAGTATCATTCTCCAATTTAATTTCTTCTTGTTTTTCTTCTACCTCTTCATCATCATCATCATCATATGATAAAAACACTTCTTGTCTAATCTTTTCTAATAATGGGTGATTTATATAATTCCCACACAGAAAACAAAATAATAATCCAGTTTTTGAATCAATGGCAAATATATGAGAACTTAATTTATAATGAGAATAAGCATGATAATTTTCATCAATAAAATAACAACCAACATGAGGACATTGTAAACATATAAAACTATTTTGAAAATTATTATTTAAACAATCAGTACATTTTAATGCTTGAGATTTTTTATTAATTAATTTTGATATTGAAAGAATTGATCCATCCTTTTTATTAGTATATATATTATTTTCATTGATTGGTTTAGAAATAACAACAGCTTGTTTATAAGTAATTAATACATTTTCTTTAGCTTTTGCTTCTAATACTGATTTTAAATGTGAACATGGTGGAATTATTGAATAATTATTTAATGGCCAATTATATGGTTGATGACGATGATGCAGATGCAAATGCAGATGTTGATGCAGAGTATTATGCTGATGCTGGGTATGATCACGGTTATCGTGACCATTTATACCATTTTTTATTTCCATTATAGGAGGTGTAGGTAGTGTTCCTGGAATTGTTTTCCTAGATGATGATGACATAACCTTTATAAAAATGATGTATAATCTCAAATATAAAATTCAATTAAAATGAAAAAATAATGCAAAAATGGTTCAAATGAAGAATAATGAATCGAAAGGGTAATTGGGAATATTAAGCAATAATGATATATGATGGGATGCAATGGAATATAATGTATTGG
The DNA here is from genome assembly GCA_030563665.1 of Scheffersomyces broadrunensis. Taxonomy (NCBI): domain Eukaryota; kingdom Fungi; phylum Ascomycota; class Pichiomycetes; order Serinales; family Debaryomycetaceae; genus Scheffersomyces; species Scheffersomyces broadrunensis. Next base: position 92,389 of record JAJMJS010000036.1, on the reverse strand, counting down.
ATATTTTGATTTTTAAGTTAAGCTATTGACGCCTTTTTAAACAAACAAAAAAATAAAGAAGAACAAGAAATGATTTATACCAAATCTTTGTATTTAAAAAAGGTGATATTTTCCAACTTTAATAAAAATAACCTAATCTCAAATGCACAATCCAACTTTGTACTATATGATCAGTACAGATAACTAAAAGTGCAATACCGATTAAGAGTGAAATAAAATTGATTTGAATGGCTGTCTGATTAAAAAATTTGAAAAAAATAAAATAAATATATTTCTTCCTTTTTTTTTGGTTTCCTGTGTTTAATTTTTAATTTTTTAATTTTTTTGTTTTTTAAATATATATTTTTGTGTCTCCCCCCCCCCCAGATAGATTTTATTCTCACTAAATTTTAGTGAGAACATTATTAATTTTACTTTTTACTGATGTTTAGGGAGAATTGATTTAGGGAAAAAAAAAGATATTTTATTTTTATTGTCCTAAATTTAGCGTGTGATTTAATATATATATATTTTTAACTCACAAGAGATTTTCGCAGCAACCAACCTAAAATTTAATTTATTAAAAAATTCTATAAATTCATCATTTTTTTTAATCATAAAAGTCATCATCATCACCATCACCTTCAACATCATTACTAATACCTTTACCTCTTAATGATTTCTTTAAAAATTTTGTTTTTCTTTCTTCTGATTCAAATTCATCTTCTTGATTAATTTCTAATCGTTTATCATTATGATTTATAGCTTCAATTTCAATTAATATATTTTCAATATCCTTTATAGTAGTAGCATTTCCTCCTAATTGAGTTAAAGTAATAAATTGTTTTACTACATTTGTTTTATGATAGATAATTAAAGTTGGACAATTAGTTTCAGGATAATTTTCTATACATCTATTAGCAGGAATTTCACAAAATTTAATTTCTGGATATTTTGATGATAATTGCTGAAAAAGAATTGATAATAATCTACTTTGTAAATTAGATTGTAATGATAAATGAGTCATGACAAATGATTCATTAGAAGCCTTTGTAATTTCTTCTTCATATTCTTGTTTATTAATTGGTATAATTGAACCAAATTTCTTTTTAGAATTTAATTGTTTAATTTCATTAATTCGTTTTTGTTTATAAAAATTAAGAAATTCTTCATCTTCAATGTCTTCCAATTCATCTAATTCATCAAGATCTTTATTCTCTAATCTATTTTCATGTTGATTCTTAAGTACTTCTTCTAATGCTTCTTCTAATTGTGCCGTTGGTGAAGGTGGTTTTTCTGGTATTATACCATGAGATCGTAATATATCATTCCATTCAGTATCTTCATTGGGATCGACTTGGACTTGCACCTTAGCGTTGGGATCCATCTTGTTATTGATATTATATATATATATATATATATATATCTTATAGAATATTTGTTTGCTAAAATTTTCATAGATTCCTTTTTTTGGTGGTTGATTTTGAAAATTGAAAAAAATAAAAAATAAAAAATAAAAAATAAAAAATAAAAACATCCATACCTCTTTTGAAAAGACTAAAATCTCCGAGGTAATTTTCATTTTTAAGGGATGACCTTACACTTAACCAATATATAAAATACAGCCAATGGATTTAATTTAATAAATAAAACAAAGTTTATGAGTATATTATAAATATAAATATAATTGTAAAAGAATAAAAAGTATTTAAAACATTATGTACAGATATAAGAAGTCAATTGGGGGATATGACAAAGCTTCTAAATAATTTTTTTATTGTTGTTGTTGTTATTTGCTTTGTAGTATATAATCATTCTCTATTTTAGTAAAGATTATAAACATTTTCTTTTTTAATGCAAAGGTAAAGTTAAAGGTAAAAGTAAAAAGGAATAGTTACCGAATGGTTATTTTTAATTTACTTTACTTATTTGGTAGCAGAAACTAAATAAGCAACTAAATCATTTCTATCCTTTGGTTTCTTTAAACCACCAAAAGCCATTTTAGTACCTGGAATATATTTTTTTGGATTTTCTAAATAATCAGACATGCTTTGTTCTGACCAAGTAACACCCTTCTTTTTATTAGCATCAGTATAAGAATAACCAACTGCATTACCTGATTTTCTACCAAATACACCATGTAAATTTGGACCAACTTTATGAGGACCACCTTCTTCAACAGTGTGACATTGTAAACATCTAGTTTTAAATAAGGTAGCACCTTTCTTTTCTGAACCTTTTTCGTATGGAGCTGGCATTATGAATTATATAAATATATGTTTTTGATTTTTCAAATTAATAAATTAATAAAAATTAATAAATAAATTTATAAATAAATAAATTAATAAATAAATAAATAAATATTTAAAATTTAAAAATAAAAATTTAAAAGAAAAAGTTGAAATATATATATATATATATATAAATAAATAAATATATAAATAAACATATAAAAATTTCAATATTTTTAGTTTTTGGGCAACATTAATCCATATTGTTTAATTATTATTGATTTATTATGAACAACTTTGATTTAATTGGCTATATAAAATATATATTATACAGGATTTACAATTTTTTTACATACATAATAATTATTATTATACATATATATATTATAGTTTCTTTTAATATTATTTATATATATATTCTATATATGTATATATACTATTTATATACTATATATTATTATCAATTATTATATACAATTAACCTTATATGCTTTACAATTACTTCATTCTATTAATTAGATAAATCATTATTTGATATTTTTATTATGGGGATTGAAAAATATCCTCCGTAAAATTCCGCGCATTAAAAATTAAAAATTTCTCATCTCTTATTAAAAATTATCATCAATCAATTAAATCATCAATCCATCATTAAAATAAATTTATTTAATAAAATTATTTTAAGAAAATCAGTTCAGGTTTTTTTTTTCTTTAAAAAAAAAATTTATCATTTTGTGATTTACACTGGGGTAAAAGTCAACGATAAGTCCGGAGTATTTAAATATAATTTATAATTTTTATTTTTTTTTTACTTATTATTATTAATTTTAATATTTTAATCATAAATGATAAGAATATTATGAGCAGCTTATATCAATACCATTTCGCTTTCAAGTTCATACTATCAAACAAGACTGGTCAATTGTTATAGAGGTTCATTATCCACTTAAAATAAGTTCCTATGGATTCCTTATTAGTTGAGCAATATTCATTTAAACTTTCATTTATATAGTGCATTAAATCCCTATAAAATTTAATTTCTTCTCTTTTTATTATCATTATTATCATCATCAGTAGTATCAATCATCCTTTTTCTAATCAGACTTCGAGATGGAGTTCGACTTGGAGATCGAGAATTTGATCTACTTCTTGATCTGGAAAACGAAACACTCCGAGAATAACTACCAGATCTCGACCGGCTATCTCTCCGATTTCTGTCTCTACCTCTATCATTATCAGATTCAGATTCAGATTCAGAGTCTGATTCACTGTCTGATGGTGGAGGAGATAATCCATTCAAAATATCTCTCATTTCTTCAGTTAATATACCAAGTCCAATGGCAGTAAAATAATTAATAGAAAATCTAATATTTTCGGCCTGTTTCCAATTAATATCTATAACGGGGAAAATACCATTTATAAATGGTTTAATATAATCATCATTTATTAATCGATCTTTAACTTCATTAATACCTAATTCTTCAATCATCTCTTGAAATATAAATTTTAATAAAATTCTACTAGCTGAATTAGTATCTTCTTCAGTTAATTTTATATCATTCCAACTTTTATCAATTGATAAATTATCCGATGCAAATAAATGACCAAAAAATTTACCTAAATTTCTTAAAGAATTTGTTTCAAATTTTTCAATATTTTCATAATATGATTTAAATAATTTTATAAAAATTCCATGAAATTTCTTAGATTTACCAATTAAACATAATTTTTCTCCAATTATACCAAAATATTTCGAATAAGTCTTCTCTTGTGCACAACATTTTATAATCATATCAACTATAATTTCATCATTATCTAATTCTTTTGATGTTTTAAAATGAAGTTTAAGTAGTTTATGAACGGCCTCATCGGGTGATAATGATGACATCATGGTTAAATATACTTTCTTTTGAAATTCAAGTAATTCAGATTCTGTCATATCTTTAATGATTTCTTTTTTAATTTCTTTATGTTGTTGATCTTCCTCTTCTTCTTCATCCTCTTCTTCTTCTTCATCTTCTTCTTCGCCTAATATTTCCTTCTTTAATTCTTCGTATTCCTTCTCGTTTGCTTCGTAATTAATATCATATTTGAATATATTTAATTCACTCTTACTATGAACTTTCTTATCCAACAAAATTACATGAGTTACCTTATCCTCATCTTCAACCATATCCAATCCTTCCTCAATTATAACATAATCTTTAAACTTAGTCTTTCTTATTTGTAATATCATTTCAATCTGTTTTACACTTCTCTTACTTATACTATTACTTTGTTCATGTAAAATTTTAGTTAAATTTTCAAATATCAGATTTATTGCTACCGTAGATTCTTTACTAAGATATTGTCCCACTATACATAAAATTCTTACCAATATATCAATAGTATCTTCATTTATTGTATCAAACAATTTCTGAACAACTTGTAATATAAGAATTTCATTAATTATTCTTTGATTAATTAAATGACATAAAAATAATGATGAATATCTTACAAATGAATAATTCTGCCTTGATAAATTCTTTCTAAATTGTAATATTAGTCTATTGACTATTAATTCACCTATTTCAGGGATTTTGGAATTTAATATACCAATTAAACTTGATAGTATTGCTGTTTTACCAATATTTCTTAATTGATTTTGCATGATGATTCTTATCAATAATCCTTGATGACGAATTAAATTAATCTTAAATAACTCGATAACAACTTCTTGTATATTGGACTTGCCTAATTTAGTTCCAATTAGATGTTTCAATATTTTCTTGGTCTTAATCCATTGTGATTTTTGTTTAGCTTCTTCATCTTGTTTATACTCTAAGGCTTCTATTTTAGATGATACGTCTTGACCTTCTGATTGTTTCTTTAGAAGATTGAGATATTGTTCACTGTTTGACAAGGATCCCTCTCCTTCATGCTCTCTCTTTGTCATACCATTAGTTGGCATGGAATCTTATGGGGATTGTCTTAATTACCTTTTTTGTTAGTAAAATAAAAAGAGTTGCATCGCCAAACAATGAAAAAAGGAAGTCCTGAAAAAATAAAATTTAAAAAAAAATAAAAAAATTAGCAGCGAAGGTTTACCATTTGCAAATAATTATAATTTTGATGGTGAATATAATACGTAATATAGTATGGTTGAATCACATAAGGACAGTGGCTCGATCAACGCGGTTTATTCCAAACCGACCTTCGAATGATTCTCGTTCTCCTATATCAAACCCTTACCAAAATAAAAATAGATCATCACAATATGAAAGATATCCTTCATCATCATCATCATCAAATAAGAGACAATCCTCAAATGAGAGATATTCTTCAATTAGAAAAGACTTTTCGGGAAAGATGAAGCGATCAGATTCTTATGATCTTCAAAAAAGGAGTCTTAGAGCTAAATTAGATTATTTCATTGAGACTGGTAATGTTGAAGATAGAATTCAATTACCAAAGTTAAAGTATAAGAATAGATCTGACACGGAAAGTCCTGATAAAGTATTGCACAGAGTGTTACATAGGATCAAACATCAATATGATGGAGCGGTGTTTTTAAATAATGATGGTACTCCATTAGATCTATACAAATTATATTATCGTGATTTAAGAATTTCAAATCCAACATCAAGAGTTGTTTTAGAAAATTTATTAAGAATTAAGAAGACTTTAAAAAGTGGTCTTGACAGACAGATTTTATATACTTTATTAGGAGTTAACACAAGTCTACTTAAAGATCCTTATATTGTTACTGAAGTAGCTTTAAAATTATTGGATTATGATAATGATTCAGAAAGAGCCAATCTTTTATTGAGACAGGCACCAAGAGAAGTGGCTACAGTGGGACTGAATGCAGTCTTCAAGTGGTATTTTGATAAAGGTGATGTCAAAGGTGGTATTAAACATTTCCATAATAGATGTAAATGGGGAATTAAACCTAATACCCAAACCTATATTATTTTATTTGATGGATTAGCTAAAAATCATGAATGGGGTACTCAAGTATCAGATGCTTTTTGCGAAGATATTATATCTATTTTTGATAAATATAGAGAGCAATATATTAAAGATCCAACTAAAAGAATAAATAGAAGACAGAAAGCTGAATTAAGAAGAGAAGCTTGTACAATCAATCACTTTAATGCATTATTAAGCTTTTTACTTAAAAATTTTAAACATGATCAAAAATTAGCTTGGGAATTCTTTGATAAGATATTACCCGATCCAAACTCATCATTACCAGTTTTGATACCTGATTGTCAAACCTTTACTATATTCTTAGATGGTATTAACCATTATTCATTGCACAAGGCTAATGAAGTAAATTCCTCAACTGATTTATCGGCAAATGAAAAGATAGTTAAGTTATTGAAAATCCAAGCCAAACAGGTCAATCATGCCCAAGTAATATTATCTAAAGTTATTAAGGATTCCATCCCTCCTGTACCTCCAACTAAAGAAGCAGTATTGGAAAATCCTAATTTATTGGAAGAATACAGAAAAATTACCCATAGAATATTTCTTGATGTTGAGCCTGAATTTGCATCTGTATTACTATCTTCATATATTAATAGAACTGCCACCGGATTTGACTCGAAGCTGGGCTCTCACTATAGATATGTTCAACAAGGGTTGGCTTATTTGAAACTTTGGTGTAAAGAAGTTGATATAATTTTACAATTTATAGCCAAAACTAGTGGTAAGGATATAAATGATATTATTTTACCAAAGGAATCAATAAAGTCAATAACTGATAATCGTCTTAAACTTGCAACCGATGAAATTAAAGATAAAGAAATTGATATTGATTCAATTATTCCAACTTCTGTTACACCTGAGTTCCCAAGTAGAGAAGTTGTTAATCCAATTGTGAAATTTCCACCACCCATTTTGTCAACAAATAAGACTAAAGCAACATTTAGTGGTGTGGAGAAACCTTTGGTTGATTTTTCTCGATTGACTTTTGCAGAACAAAGATTGCTTTCTTTACATAAACTGTACAATGATTCGAAAGGTGAATTTGGTAGACGTCTTGATGAAAAGGCCTTGGCAGCATTGAATGCAAAAAGAATTGGTATAAATAAGTATTTGATTCAACCATTAATTGACTCGTTACTTTATTTGGGTAAACCTGAAGAAATGCGTACTGCTATTTGGTACATATTGTCCCATTGGGGAGGCATTTATGTTCCAGAAATCAAGGGAGGATTGAAACCAGTTTTAGATCCTGCATTTTTACCCAAGTTTGTTAGAACAAAAACAGAGATGGAGTTTTTCAAAGCATTACCTTCTGTGTCTGTCAAACAGGTAGGATATGTCGATAATGTAGTTGATATTATGATTGTTGAAACGTTTATTTATAAGTTAAATCAAAGTTTCAGAAGTGGTGGTAAAGGGTCTACACGTTTCGTCGCTGAATTATTTGGCGCAATTGTTTCCGAAAAGACCAATATACATCAAATCCTTCGAGTAAGAGAGAAAACTATAGATGCTATGTTTTCTTCATTCTTGAAGGATCTTTTCTATTTTAGTGATTATAATTACAATCAAAATATATTGAAGAGAACTAGTGCATTTGAAGAAGTCGCCAAAAGATCTATAACTAAAGATCAATTAGAATCGTTTTTAACTTCATTAGATTCCTTTATTAATTCATTATTGGTATTTAGATTTGCTAAGGGTAAAACACTTACTTCTGATGATATTGATTCTTATAATAAGATTATAGACAGAATTTATCAAAATAAATGGTTGCAAACCAATGATGAAGATGTTGGTATTCATAAACAAATAATTAAATCAGGTATACTCTTTTATAAACCAAAGGAGTTAAGATATTATAATGTGGGAATAAATTTACCTCCATCAAATATTGCAAAATCGATAAACTTAGTTTACACATCACTCAAAGATAAAACTGATTTATCCCAAAAGGATAAAAGTCTAATTGCTTCAATCAAATCATTATTACAAATCAAATCTATCGAAGATAATGATAAATTAAAGGGTATTAAAGAACTGATTTATAGATCAACCTAGAACAAATTAGGAAAATCCTGTATATAACTGATACATGTAAATAGATATTTATAAAATGTGTACAATTTTAATTTAGATGTTAACAGTTAAACTGCTGTAGAAATGGCGTATCCCGTGATATTGATCAAAGACCCAATCTCAACAGACTATACTGGCTTAATTCAGAAGGTAGTTGAATCTTCAAATAGAGCATTATCCAGAATAGATATTGTGTTAATAGATCATATACAAAACTCCAGTCAAATAAATTACTTTTTATCCAAATATTATTGTGCCACTAGAAAGCAGGCTACTTCATCAGGCTATGATTACCGACTTGAAATAAATGTTATATTTAATCGAGCAATTGATTATGAAGTTTCCAAAAATTGGAGTGTCATTTTCAAAAGTAAACATGAATCATGGAAATCAGAAATACCTATAATAGATATTGATATATCTCTTCCAAAGGAATCAGATCATAAAGAAAGTGATTTCAAATATCAACATTTTGCTACAGTGGCTGTAGGGGGTACATTCGATCACTTACATGATGGTCATAAGATTTTATTATCTATGGCTTTATATTTAACAAAGTCAAAATTAATTGTTGGAATAACAGGACCTAAGTTATTAGTCAATAAGAAATTTGCTAATACATTGGAACCATACAAAGTAAGGCAGTCAGTAGTTATACAATTTTTCGAATTACTTACTTCCAATTCGAAGATAGACTTTGAAATGTATGAAATTAATGATATTTGTGGGCCAACTGGATATGTAAGAGATATTGATGCATTAGTGTTAAGTTATGAATCCTTTAAAGGTGGTGAATTTGTGAATAATTATAGATCATCCCAGAAATTTCCGGTATTAGAAGTAATAGCGATTGATGTTATTGGTGGTGATAATGATGCATCTAATAATTGGAAGGGTAAGTTAAGTTCAACAGATATTAGAGAAATACAAGCAAAGCAAATTCCCAAAAACTCTGTAGTATAAAATGTAGCTATATATATATATATAAATAAATGTATGTATATATATTTGAATAAGTTAGAAAAAATGATTTGACAAAACAACGAACTAAGTATTGATATCACTTTATTGAAATACCTTTATCGAATTGACCTTGACGACGTGAGGATCTATCAGGATGATCTAACGCTAAAGACATTGATGGTTGATTTTTACCCACTTCATCGAAAAGAATCAAATCAGCACTTTCTTGTTCTATATAAACACCTTTATCTTGTTGATCAGCCAATGCAAATCTGATCTTTTCAAATGCTTGAATACCTAATCCTAATTTCTTTCTTAATCTTTCCTTTGTCTCACTAAACTTTTCACCTGCATAAATTGCCAAAATAAATGGAACTCCATGATGATAAGTACTATTTTTATAAAAATGAAATACAGGAATTATATTAAGACTCTTACTGAATTTGTTTGCCATTATATATTCTTCTTTAACGAAATCATTATCAAAATCAGCAAGATTAACTGGTTCGTCGGCATATCTTTTAATCATGTCATTACTAGTTAAAATTTCAACCTCTGCTGGGAAAACACCCGCATAAAGATCAATATTATCTTTTAGGTGTTCAATTGGTTTATCAAACTTTATTAAATCAAAATAAGTATGATTACTACCTGCCCATACTAAAATATTCTTATGGTCTTTAGCAGGAGCATTCACTTTATGTAACAATTTACTAATTAAATCACGGACTGTGCCATTACTTGGCACTAATAACTCAAATACTTGAGCTTGTAAAAGGCTCGTTAACCAATGAATTTTAATTGAACTTAAATTTTCATAGTCACGCAACTTAATATTTAAAATTTCATACTCGAATGAAATTATTTGATTAACTGGAACAGTCTTTGGTAAAAATGTTGATAAATGATTTGAAGATTTTAATGGATATCTCTGACCTTGATTATTAAGAACAAAGATTCTTAAATAGGTTGGATTAATATTTGAACCTAATTTGCTAGCAATTTCTTCGGCTAATTGCTGATAAGAATACAATGTTGAAATCCAAAAATCAAAAGTTTTACTAATTCTTTTTGCAGTTTCGATTTGTTGATTAGTAATTGGATCATCTAATTCTATATCATCATTAGTATCATTATTATCTATTTCTATACCATTTCCATTGACATTAGAATTTCCATTACCATGTTTAGTATTCTGTTCTTCAACTACGAAATCACTATCTTCTTCATCAATTTCAGCTTTGAATGGTTTAACCAGTATATGAATTCTTGTCAACATAAAACTATAATAATCTACGACATCTTTAAATTTCTTTTCACCAGCTAAATCAGATGCGTCTTCTACTTGAACACTAATAATATCACCATTACTTAATTCGTGTTTTTCAAAAGTTAACTTAGTATCAATCCTTTCAATTTTATTTGGAGCTAATTCTTCATATAATTGTAATTTAGTAGTTTCAGCAAAATCTAATAAATTATTTATGGGTTTAATAATTTTTGAAATTACAGTATCTTTTGAAACAACTATATGAGACAATCCTCTAATTTCCTGACTTATTGGATCAAAATATTTTATAAATACTATAATATAATTAGAATGATCAAAAATTGGATAAAATTTTAAATCGGGAGTTACTTTTGTACCAACATCTTTAATTTTATTAAACACTCTTTCAAACTTAAAGTTTTCTGGTTCAACAATTTCAGTTGAATTAGTTAATTGATTAATATTATTAATATCTTTGTTTAATTCTTCAACAAAGAATAGAAATTCATCGAATTTTCTATTGAAGACTCTGAAGTAAACTGAATTTATAGTTGAATCTCCTTCATCTTGAACTACTTCAGAATCCACCCTATTAGTATGATTATTTCTATGGCATACTATAAGTAATCTAAACGGTAATTCTTTATCATCTGCAACTATCTGATCATCGTCACTGTCAAAATATTTTAATTCTTTACCAATTAGGTTATATAATGAATTATACTGATCATCTTTCTTTACTTTAATAGTGATTGGATCGCTTAATGAACCAACCAATGTTTCATCATAAAATTTAGGTAAAGTATCATCTAAACTTAAATCAAATCCAACATGATTATTTATAGTAGTAGTAGTTATAAATTTAGTATTAGTATAATACAAAGCTTCTTGCTTTAAACGTTCTAATCTGTCACGTTCTTCAATTTCGTCTTTAATTTGTCTTGGAATATGTTCAGGAATGGCATCAATCATCATATTGTCATTTGATGGTAAGATATTTTCCAATTCACTTTCACGATAATAAACTAACATATAAGCCGATGTTACTCTTCTCATTAAATTTTCTTGTTGTTCAATTCTTGATAATTTTGAAAAATTTTCCGAACTAATTTCACTGGCTCCAAAATTTTCTTTAAAAACTTGAGTTGGAGTTGCTTTCCAAACTTTATCATCATCAAATCTTAACCAAACGTCATCATTACCATTTGGTTTAATCATAGCATAATAATGACCATTTGAAATACTACCTTGATGAACTAATACACCATGTAATTTATAATTCCAATTTTGATTTTTGGTTTCTTCGGGTAAATCTTCATCTAAATAAGGTTTTAAATCAATTTCATTTGGAAATTCATAAAAATCATCAATTTTAACTAAATCGTCAACCATAAAATCATATTCAAATCTTTTTAACTGTAAATGCAAAACTGGTGGGAATGATTCAAAAACAACCCCCTTTTTGGCATCTTGGTAACCATAATCATCACCAGCCTGATATTTATTTTCACCATCTAACATTTCAATTTCAATATAATTTTTAAATGATTCTTTTAAATTTTTAAACCCTCTAACATTCAACTGAATATCCCAAAAATCTTCAACTCTTGAAGATTCATATGAAACGTTAACACATTTAATATATGATTTCATTTTCCCAACAAATATATCAGTTAGTTTTCCTTCAATTTCTGAACCTTTCATGGCTGTTTCTAATCTATCCATTAAAATACGATTTAATTCTTGAACATCATGTTGAGTAAAAGCATCTGAACTATCCCAACCAAAAGACTTTGTTAATTCTAAGGTACCAACCGGATCATTTGAAGTTGATAATAAATAAAAAATTCTTTGCAATGATAAAGGCACAGTTGGGTTTTGTCTTAATGACGATGATGACGATGATGACGTACCATTATTATTATTGGTACCATTATTATTATTTGAAGTTGGAATTTGATAAACTAATTTTCTAAAAATTTTTGTAGTAAAATAACTTTGTAATAAAGAATTTAAATAACAAGTTGCACCTTGATTATTTAATCCAACAAATCCTGCGTGCTTTTTAGAGTCATAATCAACAAAATTATGCCATAATACACCAGTTGAAGAATCATCTATAACTTTAACATATCCTGTTATATTAAGTTGATCATTTTCTAAAATTGCATGTAATTGATTTCCAATTCTTGAATTACTTGCAGTGGTCAATTGCTTATGATCAATCAATGAACTAAACCCCCAATCAGTTTCAGTTTTACTAAATCTATGATGGGAACCACTTGGTAAATGACTTTCAGGATGAGAAGGATTCCAAATATCTAATACAAATTGTGCACAAACATACCAATCTTCGTCAGGTTCTTTACCATCTTCAAGTATTGGATGAGGTTCCATATAAAGTGATATTGAATTACTTTGATTGTTACCCTTTGGAAATAATAAAATATTCCAATAAAATCCTCCACATTTAAATACTGGTGACCTGACTTTATCATCTTTTAATGAACTCCATTCTTTAATTTGCCAGATATAATATGTTTCATCCTTAATAGGGAAATCTGGAACAGGTTTCATTAATCTTACAGCTGTTGCCTTAAAATCATTAGCCAATGGAATACTAGAAGTAAGACTTTTAATTTTATTATTATTATTATTTGAAGTTTGTGGTGGATTATCAAGTATAACTAAATCTTCATCATCTTCATCATCGTCATCATCGTCATCTTCTTCATCGTCTACTTCCTCAATCTCTGGAACATCTATATCTATATCTTCTGTTGGTGCAGCCCTTCTTCTTTTTGTTGTTCCTGAAATTACGTCATCCACTAATTCATCATCATCGTAATCATCTTCATCTTCATCATCAACCAAGATTTCTTCCAATTGATCATTACTCTTATTGTTATCGCTTTTATTATTTATACTTATTGAATCTGGATAATTACGACTTTCTAAATCAATGATCTCTTGATTCGTATTAGTTGAACGTGGAGGTGGCGCTGGTGGCGGTGGGCGACGTGAAACAGGCCGTTGATCAATTTCCATGGAATTATCTTGATCTTCCAGTGTATTATTATATGTATTCACAACCATTATGTAATATTTTTAAAAAGTGTATATAAAACTTGTTGTAAGTGTATACTATTTATTTAATTTTTCTTTAAGGGAGAGAGAGATCTGTGGATCAGTGATAGCAATCTCCAAATCTATGATTAATTCAATATTAGAAGATAAATCTAATTAAATATGTAGGATGTTGGTATTTGGATATAATTTTATTCAATTATACTATACGTATGAATAAATTATTATTATTAACTTGTTAAAATGATGATGCAATTATATGGGACGTGTGTTGTAAATTATTAATGATTCAGAAGTAACTGTCCCCCTTTAAATTATTTATATTTATCAATCAGTTAATCAATTGGTATGAGAGAAGAAGGTAATGCGTAATCTCTGGATGTATTGATAGGATGGGATCGATCGAATGATTGATTGACTGTAATTGATTGGTATATATTATCTAGTTTATTGCTTATTAAACAGATTGTTTGAATTTTTGATTTTGTTTCAAACCAAACCTAACAAAAAGAATTTAAAGAGAGAGAAACTGTAAGAGAAAGAGCGGTATGGATGTTACGGTTAACGTGGGTCAATCCTTAATAATAATAATAATAATAATAATATTGTGGTATGGATGTGGCATTGTATATAATTTATATTTTATATGATTAGAAGTTATAATAATAATAACATAATAATATAATAATATAATAATATAATAATATAATAATATAATAATATAATAATATAATAATATAATAATATAATAATATAATAATATAATAATATAATAATATAATAATATAATAATATAATAATATAATAATATAATAATATAATAATATAATAATATAATAATATAATAATGATATTTAACATCAATTTAGTATAATGCAACATTTAAATATTATTGAAGTTGATTGCAAATTTATATTATATTAAATTACATTATATTATATTATATTATATTATATTATATTATATTATATTATATTATATTATATTTATTATATTGTAAATATTTATATATGAAATGTATATGAAACAAAAGTTGGTCGTGTCGTTTTAATAAATTTTATGTCGGTTGATTTAAACCGATAAAAATACTAAAAGTAAATTTACCCCACCTTTTTTTAACAAAAAGAAAAAACATTCCTTGGATAATCAACAATTATGATAGATAATAATTATAAATATTAATATTAATAATAATAAATCCTTGAATAATAATTAATAATAATTATTCAATCTAGACTTTAAATTAATTATAATAATTAAATAATAATTCCTTTCTACCGGTGAATAAAAATTCTTGTTTAACACATATTTTTCTTTACTGGGGTTTCTTTTAAAATATCTTGATGAACAGAAAAAATTTGTAAATCTTAGTCTAATCATAAAAGATTAGTTAACTATTAATAGATGAAAATGCTTCTTGATATTTAGTATTGTTGATAAACTTTAATTTTCTTTTTACGCTAATAATTAATTTTAGTGTTAGTCCATTGTATTTTTTTTTCCAGGGTGGGTTGCTCTAAAAAAAAAAAGAAAATCAAAAGAAAAAAAAGTTTTCTCCCTAAAACATCAAATTTAGCTCCTTCATTATTATTTCTAAAATTATATTATTAAACAAATATATGTATATGTATATACAGTCAGAGAGATAAGTAAATAAATAAATGCATGAAATGGAAGATGATGTAGGACAAATGCAGTGACTAATTATCATATAACATATCTGACTATAATAAATGTATGTAAATAATAATAATAATAATAATAATAATAATAATAATCTTTTAATGGATAGACGGTTATTAAACTTATAGATCCTTTTGAGCTTTTTTTACGAGATTATTTTATTTTGTGTTAGTGTGTTTTAATTTATTGTGGGGGGTGGCGGGCGTTTCTTTTTTTTATGTAATGTAATTTGGTTTGTTTGTTAGTGGGGGGGTTCTCTATGGAATTAGTGGGGTACCCAAGAAATTATAAAGTTAAAAACGAAAATTTTCCCCCTGGGAACAATAAAAATTCTCAGTAATATCTATTTTTCGGATGCCTTCGCCATTATCGTCTTCCGGGGATCTTCATTGAAGAAAAAAAGGATAACTCTAATTTAATTTATATTAACCATTATTTCTTCTTCTTGTTGTCATTGATCGGTTTTTTCTTGTTGCTACTATTAAGTTAATCTAAGTTAATTTTATATTAATCATTAATTATTATATATATCATCATGATAAATAAACCACTAAAACTTAAAGGTTCACCTTTAAATCAAAGAAAAAAAATCTCAAAAGCTTGCGATTTATGTAAAAGAAGAAAAATGAAAGTATGTATAATAAATTTTAATAGGATTTTATAATATATTCTTTACATACTAACCAAATACCCTTCTAGTGTAATGGTCTACAACCATGTTTATTCTGTGACAAAAGAGGGTTAACGTGTCTGTATCTTAAAGTTGATGGTCGATCATTAAAAGGTAGAAAAGATTTAACAAATAAAAATTTTATTACAACCACTAATGATACATTAATGATACAATCATCTTCAATATCCTCAATCAATTCAGAGTCTTCGCATAATTCATCACCATTGGCTCCTCCTCGTCCTGAACCATCATTGTCAATAATTTATGAAAATTTACAAACTTTATTATCAAATAATCATCAACATTCTTCAACCACTATTAATGAAATAAATTCAGAAACAACCAGTACAGGTACTAGCAGATTATTATTAACTGAATCAGGAGATTTAAGATTTTATGGTGAAAGTTCACCAATAACATTTCTAAATGAATGTAGAAATATATTTGATTCAAAATTTGGTTCGTCAAAATTTACAAAAATTCCAGTTCAAGAAACTTTAAATAAAAATGATTTAATAAAGCATTCGTTAGAAAGTAATGAGAATAATGAAAATAATAAGAATAAGAATAAGAATAAATTACCCGATAAATCGACTTGTGATTATTTAATTAAGATATTTATAGATAATATTAATGAAATTTATTATATATTTGATATGAATTATTTTCAAGAATCAATTATAAAACCATTATATGAAGAAGATTACGGGCAAGAATCACAAAATGATGATGATATTAATAATAAGAATAAATTGTTATGTATTATAAATATGATATTTGCCCTATCATCATTATTTATAAAATTTAGTAATCCATCAAAATTAACAACATTAGGATTACTTCAACCATCAGAATATTTTCAAATTAGTCAAGAAATTTTAAATCATCATCCTAATAATCATGATGATAAGTTATGGATAGTTGAAATTCATTTATTAATATATTTTTATTATATATCAAATTGTAATAAAGGTTCATCTTGGATTCATTTAGGTATTTCAATTAGAATATCTCAAGCATTAGGTTTACATAACTTAAAAATCAATAATCAATTTCCGGACTTAAATTATGTTTTGCATCGTAAAAAATTATGGAGATCATTATTTATATGTGATAAAATTTGTTCTATTAATTTTGGCAGACCATTAACCATTAATAATAATAATAATAATACTAGTAATGATGATGATTTAAATGATGAATTTCAATATAATTTATATTTAATTTCCAAAATCAATGCATCAATTATAACCAACATTTATGAAAATGATGATGAAAATGAAATTGAAAATGAAAAATATATTTCCAATGAAATTATAAATAAATTATCATCTGATTTAAAAAATTGGTTAATAAACTTACCATCCCAATTGAAATTAAATTGGGTATTATTAAGTGATAATAATCAACAACAAGAACCTATCCAATATAAGCAAGTTTTAATACAATTGTATTATTTATTTGGAATTATAAATTTATGTCGACCAATATTTTTAAAATTTATAAATAATCCAATTAAATATTCTAATGATCAATTTTATTTAAATTTTACAAAATTAATTATAAAATCTTCATATTTATCAATTCATTTAATTAAATTATATTTATTAAGTTCCAACAATAACGATAGTAATAATAATAATAAAGAAGTATTTTCATTAATTTCCATGAGTCTTTATTCATCATTGATCTTAGGATTAACAATTTTAAATCAAAAACAATTAATTAAATCAGATGAGAATTATATTATGGTTTTAATGGATACAATTAAAGTTAGTAAGGATATTTTAAATTCATTTGGAAAATTTGATAAAGTAGCCAAACATTGGTCAACCATAATAAATAATTTATTAGATTGCTTAAACCTGATAAACATGATTGAAGATCCAATTAATATACCTTATTCATTGATTAATATAAAACTTTATAATGATGATGACGATGATGATGATGAATTGATGCTTCTTCCAAGTAGTACTGGTGCTTCTTCTTTATCATCCTCCGATGAATCCTTAGATGATGATGAAGATTATGTCACTGATGAAGAAGGAGTTAAACCCAATCATGAGTTTTTAGCTTCATTTCAATCACATTTGGTTCCAAATGCTTGTATACAAGATTTAATAAGTTTAACTGGATTTAGTAATGGTACTCCATTTTTATTTAATGATTTATCGAGTAAAATTAATAATGAATTTATTACAAAAGTTAATAATAATACCACCAATGACTTAGAAGCTTTTAAATATGATTTTAGGGAACTTTCATAGATATATTACAATTTTATATTTAATTTATTTATATATATATATATATATAATACAGTTTTAGCTTTATTTTCTTTTATTTCTATCATCCCAATTTAATTTTAACTGTAAATTCTTTATCCAATCTAAATCGAATTTTCTATTATTATTGAATGATGATGATGATGATGATGATGATGAAGTAGTTTTTAAATTATTTAATTTATAAATTAAAGAATTTGAAAATTTCTTAGTAACGGGTGGTGGATTATTTTCCTTTTGATTATATTTTTCTTGAATTGATTTAAAAATAGTCAATAATTTATCATTCTGTGTATTTGAATTATTATCATAATTATGATGATGACGATTTATTCTCTCTTGTTCGTGAAATTGCTCTTGTAATTGTTCGAATTCTAATTCATTAAAGAATTCTTCATATATTTCAATACATTCCCAACAAATAAACTCATCATAATTTAAACTATGAGTACAAGTATTAGAACTAGTATCATTATTACTTTTAAATTTTTTATAATAATTCCCTAGAAGTGATGATATTTCGTAAAGTGGCTTTTCACAAATATCACAATATTTTAATAAATCAGATCCTTGAATCTTACCACCAAATATTTCTTCAAGATTTTCAACGCCTCTTGTGATCGTTGTTGTTCCTGAGCTAGTCCTTTTATTATTATTATTGATAGTATGACTTGTACTGCCTCTTAATATTGAATTATTGCTTGTTATGGTTGATACTTCTGATGATAAATTATTATTATTATTATTATTATTATTATTATTATGATCTATTAATCGATTTGATGATTCATTATGAATTTTAAAATTGGGTATTGAATACATTCTTTGCTTAAAATTTGCTAATGATCGTTTTTTATTCAAATTCGATGGTTTAGATATTATTATTAAATCTGATGATTCATTAAAATTATCAATATTTTCTATATTATCATTATGTTTATCGTCTTCGTCTTCGTCTTCATCGTTAATCATATAATCTTCAATTAGTACTATAGGATCCTGACTTTCTTCTTCTTCCTCATAAGTAACGTCATCATTATCATTATTATTATTATTATTGCTGTTATCGTTATCATTATCGTTATCTTTATCGTGATCATCACTCTTATTAACGTCATTCAAATTTTCTATTAAATCACTATTATTCTTATTCTTTTTCTGATTGTTATTATTATTATTACTATTACTATTATTACTATTATCAATATGATGATAATAATTTATTGAGGATATAGTTTCTAATGAATTATTTCTTGTTCTTGATGAAGAAGAAGAAGAATATTTTTTAGGTGGTGGAGGTAAAGGTAATGAAGTTAAAGTTGTATCATCGATTAAATCAATAATTGATGGATGATGCTTTAATCTTGAATGTGAATGTGAGGATGATGATGATGTATTGGATGTATTATTTGTATGAGATGATGATGAAGGTATTGATGATCTATATAATAAAGAATTGGTAGATGATACTCTTGATATTGATTGATGATTACTTGATGACAGCATTTATAGTAAATATATGTATATATTTTGTGGTTCTATTCTGTTCTATTATATTATATTATATTATATTATATTAATAGTATATGATATGCTATATTATCATCTGATTGTTATTATGTTTATATAGGACTGGTTGAAGTTGTAGTATACTGTAAACGAAAGTGTTGTGTTGTCAATTATTATTTTATAGCGAATGTAATGAGATTGAACTTAAACTCCAATTGAATTAAATTAAATTAAATTAAATTATATTATATTAGAATATAATATGTAATTATATTTTATATATATATATATATATATATATATATATATTGTAATGTAATTTTTAACACAATTGTTCTTGTTCTTGTTTAGTATAAAATAAATAATTATTTAAATATGAGTTGTTTATTTTTTAAAGTATGTGTTAACCCCCTCAAAATTATTATATAATAAACAACAGCACAACCAACAAACACAATAGTAAATAAAACACACAATGAAATAAAAAATAATCACACAATGAAATAAATAAAAATGGATAAATGGGTAAATTTTTAGATATAAGAACTTCTAAACAAAGTATGATATAAGATACGTATATATACGTTTATATCTTAGATTATTATTATATACGTTTCATTTCAAATAATATATGAAAATTTCATATATCAAAAATAAAAATCCCAAAATAGAAAAAAAAAATAAAAATTCATTGGAGCCATTAAAAAAATAATAAATTTGAAAATTTTATTGGTTGTAACAGTTCAAGTTTATTAAATATGAATCAAGCTACGAGTTTAGTACTCCTATTAAATCAAGCAACTTGCTTTAAGATTTTTAGCACTCAATTTTGATTTAAGCGATTATTATATTATTTTCAAATATTAATTATCAATTTGTTACATTGAATTTAATAACGAGGGAAGCGGAAGCTTTGTGCTGCAAGGATATAACTATATCCCCACTCTTCCATCTTAGACATATATTTCTCTCTGCTCGAAATTTGGGGAATTCAAAAAGTAAAGGAATTATTTCTTGTAACTTTTTAAATGGTTTTAGGTGGTACCAGTCAGTCGTATAACTCTTATGGTATAGAATAATTGTAAATCTGGAACTGAATCTTGAATTAAATTCATTAGCATTAACACCTTGTTGCTCCCATCACAAATATTTTTGTTTCAGGGCTAAAAGTTTTCCAAAAGTTTAGCAATTGATTAAGCTCCAATAAATTGGAATATTCGAATAGAATAGTTAATCTTTCTATATTTGAAAGTGACTGAAAAAATGAATAATTAAAACCTTCATAACCTACAAATGTAACATCAGTAAGATAATTGTTATTTGGAACATCAGTGAACATGGATCTTCGTAATTTTAGTTTTCTACTTGTTAAATTACCTAATAGGAAAGCAACCCGATCAGACTGACTCCTTAATTCACAGCATTCAAAACTATGATTCCAAAGTTTAGGAAATCTGAGTGAGTGTTTTTTTAGTTGCAGCAACTGTCTCAAAAAAAATCTCAGATTTAAAGTAAATTACAGAATATATAATTTAAAATTACTAGATTCATCTTACAGTTGAGGTATAGGTATACTAATAAATTATACTTAAAAATATTTAATTCACAATTTAGTAATATTTAATAATTATTAAAATTAAAACTCTTTTTTTTTCAATTAGTTTGAAGGAATTTCCTTCTTTGCTTCAGATTGAGCACCCATTCTGAAAACAGACCGTCAGACGATGAACAAGCATGATTAGTATATTAGTACCAGACTAACCCAGCAAATAAATTATATGGATTTGAAGAGAATTAAGAAGATAATTTATTTTGAAAGTAATTATGTTTTATAATCATTTAATTAATTTGATTGAACATATTTTTTTATGTAAATATCTATGAATATATGTATGTATATATGTATGTATTATGCATTATGAACTTCCTATTGATAATTGCTTGTCTCTGATTAATTGATCATACAGCAAATCACCATCATTATTATTATTAGCCCAATCTAATATATCATTAAATATTCGTTGACTTATAAATTTATCCATTTCTAACTCTTGTTGTCTCATACTTAACATTAAAGTTTCACATAATTCTAATAATAATATTATACCACGTTCAGCTTCTTGTCTTCTTTTAAATTCAATTATTGGTTGCCATAAAGTAATTTGATAATTAAACCTTAATTCTAATACTGATAAATTATTAAAATATTTAGAATTATTTAATAATATAGTTGGAATTGATCGATTCAGAATTAATGGACAATTATTTAATGATAATCTTTCTAAACTTGAACTACATTTTATAGCTAATTCCCATAAAACTTTATCTGTAATATAACATCCAGCTAATCCAATAGTTGATAAATTTAAATTATTATTAATCAATTTTAAGATTGATGTATCAGTAATTAAATGTCCTCTTTGCTTTCTACCAAAATTAATATTACTTAATTTATGACATTTATTACCAATTGAATAAATTCCAATGTCAGTAACTAATTCACAACCTCTAATATCTAAAATTTGTAAATTTAAACAAGTTTCACTAATCATAATTAAAAAATCATCATTTAAAACTTTGGAACCAGTTATAATAAATTTTTTTAATTTATTCCCATTCTTTTGAAAAAAATTATAATTTGGTAATACTTTAGGACACATGTAAATTTCTAACCAATTTAAATTTTCAAAATTAATTAAATTAAAATAATCAAATGTTTCTTGTTTAATATAATATAATTTATGTAATACAAATATTTCCGGTTTAAATTTATTATTAACTTTATTATCATGCTCCTTTAAATGATTAATAAATTTGTCATATTTTTTATTATCATCAAATATGACTTTTTTATTCATAATTTCTAAAGAAATTTGATAAAATAATTTATTAACCAATAAGCAATTAAATAAATTACCTTTGGTATGCAGTTGATTATTATATTTTTGCTGTTGTTCTTGTTCTTGTTGTTTGATAATGGGTTGTTTCATATATATTTCAGCTAATGGCTTACTACCATGAATTAACAACGCATGATTAAAACTTAATGGTTTTCTTCTAATTGGAGTGGGTTCTTGAGGAATTTGACAAGTTTGAATATCAACAAATTCTAAGATTTTATAAACTATTTCGGGAATTTCAAATATTGAAGGTTGTTGAGGCTTACGATAATTATTATTATTAGTAGAAGTAGTAGTAAAATTACTTAGGACGGATGATTTTCTTTCAACAGTTTCTAAAAAGAAATTATTAAATATTGGTTTCTTAATTGGTGTAGTAGTAGGTGAGTATTCATCTTCAGTTAAATCAGGTAATGATTCTAAATCAGATATATCTGAACTCAAATTTGAATGTGAATGTGAATTTGAATTAAACGAAAATGAAAAATCAGCTTCCCTTAAAGAATAAGACGATGAAATATTAGTGCTAATAGATTTCATTCGTCTCTTTGATTGATTTGATGATTGTGATTTATTGTTGGTTACGCATTTGGTTCGTTTTAAACTTCTAGGACTTGAACTGGTGGATTCAATATAATCTTCATGTTCATCTTCATCTTCATCTTCATCATTATCTATAAATGGATTAAACTGATATATTTTATTATTCACATGATTACTATATGATAATGGTTTAGTATTATTAGTTGAGATTGGAGTTATACTCATATTCTAGTGTGTTTGAGCAAATAAATAAATATAATTAAGGGAAGGAATCGAAAATGTAGCAGTAGTAGTTGTAGCAATAATAATAGTAGTTTTAGCTGTTAATTATGATTATCTTTTAAATGAATTGAATTTAACTTTATATATATATTACAACATGCAAATTGAGTGGGATTATTAATTTATAAAAATTTCTTTTTCCTTAAATTAAAACCCTTGTTTTATTTAATGGAAAAAAGTATAATTAATTAATAATTAATTAATTAATAAAAAAAGCAATGAGTTAAATTAAATTAAATTAAAATAAAATAAAATAAATTGAAATGAAATGAAATGAAATATGACTTTAAATGATAGACTAGGGTGAGTTGTAAAAAAAAAAATCTTTTTTTTAGTTTTAAAGTTATACAATTAATATAACTTACTTTTCTTGTTCTTTTCTTTTCTATTTTTGGATTAAAAGCTCTTTAACTTTAAAATCCTAACTTGGAACCTGTGGAGTTATGCAAATTTATGCGGTGGAGTATGATGAATCAAAAATGTGTTAAACCGCCACTTAAAAAAAAGAAATAACAGGTGGGTAAAATGAAAATGAAATGAAATAAAACTAAAATCAAAGATTAAACTTCGATTGGAAAAGCAAACAAACTAAGAAGAAAAAGTAAATAATTGAAATGAAATATCTGTCAAAGAAAATGAATGAAAGGTTCAAATGTCAGATATATATATATTTTAGAATAAACCCTTCTTGATATCTGGAAAATTTTGTAAAGTCGCGTAACTCTTTTTTTTAATGATACCAGCCGCCACTATATTACCATCAAAAGATATATACATAAGTTGTAATGTCAAAAACAATAAGATTGTCAAAGATTAATTAAAATTCGGCATATTCTCACAAGTTAATGCTTCATACACTCCCACCAGCTTTTAAAAAAGCCTGGTAGTTAGGTTATGATAGGTATTAATTATTCTAAAAACAGAAAATGGCTGGTTGAAAAAATTTTTAAAAAAATCGCACTAAAATTTAATGGAATGTTGTTAACTATGGGGGCTCGTGACTTCTACATAGTTAACGTCGTAAATTTATTACTGGCTTAAGTAAACAACTTAAAAACTTTTTCAAGCATTTTTTGAAGAATTTGTTCTTTTCTTATGATAATATCCTTTGGGACCTGAATTAGACGAAACTATGCTACTTATATTCCTCATTGCCAGCTTCTATGGAAGGGTTTACTTTAAGGTACACATGTGATATTATATTATTTGTTAATTAGTTTAAAAACATTGTAATGTTTATTTGTTATATAAAATTTTAACTTTGTTTTAGTCTCTCTAATTTACAACAACGAAATTTCTACACTTCAAAGTTTTTTAAAAGCAGTAATTCGTAATTACCAAAATTGAGTCCAAATAAAAACTAAAAACATACACAATTATGAGCATAATAACATTAACAATTAAATCTATCTAACCAGCAGATTATTTAATAAATCTTATTCAATCTATTTCTTTGTTTTCAAACAATTGAACTAAATATTAATTACGAATTAGTTACGATGAACACAATAAAATATTTAAGAAAAACCTATTTGACGATCATTAAATGAAAATAAAATACAATTAACTGATACTATATCATTATGTATTATGTACTTTATAATTATTATTTGGTTATTATAAAACCTATAAAATATTTTATTTTTTGTGGCTGGTGGGGTGTGTGTTGTTTATATTTTTTTTTGTTGTTGCTTTTGGGACAAAAAAATTAATTTTATTGTCAATTTAATTTTTTTTTATATTACATTAAAAAATATATTATTAAATAATAAAATATACCCTTCTTAACTAAATATTTTTAAACTTTTTAAATCGAGGGTCCCAAATTAGGTACTCGAAATTTTAATATCATGAAAGTTTTAAGATTTTTAACAAGCTCAGTATGAATTAAAGCTGGAGTAATAGCGCACTTGTCCGCCCAATCTTTTTTTTTTGAGGCAGCACCGAGTCACTGAATCGCACATTAATTCACAGATAAAAATCAGATAATTTAATAAATAAGTAAGTAAATAAATAAGTAAATAAATAAATAAGTAAATAAATAAATAAGTAGAGATTATTAGATAGACCATGATATCCAATTAGAGATTAATATACAAGCCACTATTAAAATGGTTGTGCGTGGTTCTTATTGTTTAATGGTTTTATTCCATTGTTGAAAAAATATAGATCCAAAAAGACCCACCAAAAACGTACCCCACGCTAAATTGAAATGTATAGTTGTACACGATTCTCTGTTTAAATACTAGCAGTGACTGACAACCCTTTGTGAATATACTAAAAAATAAATAAAATTAAATTATGTGTTGATTTTCAGGGCTAAAATGTCCAAAAATATATTTTTATTGTCTGAAAAAATTAAAAAAAATTTAAAAAATAAATAAAAAATAATAAAAAATAATAAAAAATATTTTTGCAATTAATTAAATAATTTTATTTTTCAATTGCCAATTTAAGTAAGGATGCAAACACGCACCCACCAAATTCACCTTTACCAGGCTCAAATTTCACACAAGATGATAAAGTTGACTCGTATTGCCAGGTCTACGTATATTAATGTGTGTTTAAGTAACCAAGCTGGAATGAGGCAACTTATTGCAAAAATAAAAATATGTGTGTTTGGAAAAGATAAAAAATATTGCTGAAAATATTTTTTATTTTTTATATTTTCAACTTGCAAATGGTTGTTAATCCAAATAAAGGGCTTTCGTGCTGATCTGCTTAGGTTCGTATTATAGGGGTTTATTGGGGTTCATGTTCAGGCAATAGATGTTTACGAGTTTTAGTTGATTTACCTGGTTATTGTGGAAACTTACACATTTCTTAATAAATGTCGTTGCCAAGTCATGATAATAATTATTATTCTTATTCTAGTGAAACAGTCAGAAGCATACACCGGACCCGATTAAGTGTGTAATTTCACACAAACAAGTCCGGTTTTGTAATAAGTGATACTATAACAGATAAAAATAATTAAATAATTAATTGGTGGATTAATTAATTCTCTGATCAATATTGATATTCTATCCAAGAGGAGTAATTAAAACTTTAGAATGGCTGGATTATTATAAAAGTTTAATAATTAAACATATGATGATATTATTATTTATTATTTGCATTTCTATGCTTGAACTACCTTGGTTAAAATTTTAATTTTATTAAGTTTTGAAAAAGGTTACAAAGTAAGCTTTTTTTTATATATTTTTTTACTTTTATTTTTTTGATTATTATTTTAAAATCAAGCTTTTTCTTTTTTTTTAATTTCTGTATCGTGGTAACAAAGTCAATTGAATACGAATCGTTTATGGTGTTCTCCCGCCGGTTAAATTGTAAGATTTTCAACCAGTTATTAATTCGCCTAGAATGAGATACGAGATTTTGGAAAGTAATATTCCACCCCACTCAGACTATTGTATTGACAATTTTTATTGCAAGTAACGTTTATCCACAGAAAATTGACTATTCTAATTGAAAATAAAAGCAAGCAACATATTATCAAAAAATAAGAATAGTAAAGGATAGAACGGCAAAAAAAATTAGAATCTTGAATAAGATTAAACCGAGATAGTTTAAGAGCAGGGCCAGCAAATTGGATTGATGAGTTTCATTCCATAAGCTCTTATTCGAAATATCCCACCAAGCATGGAAGAATAAATTCTTTCAAGTAAGTTATCATCAAATTGGATTTCCTTGATTAATGTTATAACATGCAAAATACTCGAATCTTGTCATTAAGCTACCCTATATCAAGTAGCATTTCCAAAACTGTTTACATCTAAATATACATCTAAATAGAGGTAAGTTTGAACTGGTTAAGGGCGAGTCATGTTGAATATCTTGATTATGACAATTAACCAGAACGTAAATTACAAACATAGTTAATGCGCATAAAGAACAAAAGGCTTATCAAAATGTAATAAAAGATCTTCATCAAAATAAGGCTATATATAGAAGGTAGCTAAATTGAATAGAACAAAGCTCTCGCTGGAAAGGCTTATTAATATTATTTGAGCTTAAAAAGGTTTTAAGAAACATTTTGACACTTATTGGCAAATTATTGTTTAACTAATGGTTAAACATTTCAAATTGAAAATCAAGAAAATTCAAATAGAATATGCTGTAACTACACCACATCCTACTTATTTAGACAATGTTGATTATATTTATCTATATTAATCATATGTATAGAAGTAACATTCAATTAGCAAAACTGGGTTTAAGGTTGATCATACATGCATACATACATACATAAGCAGCTCCATACCGCAGCCTGCATACTTGAGGTAATCCCACTGCGTAGTTGGCCTAAAAATAGTTTTTTTTTCTTTAATCAATTCGAGGCGTAACGTAACAAAAAGGGAAAGGCTGAGAAATTACATATTCAATCAAATAAAAGGTTTTGATCGCTCTGTTACCGAAATTAGGTCACGATCTAGATTTATATTGGATAATATATATATATATATATATATAGAATATCTGCAGATCTCAATAATAATAATAGATATAATATAGATATATCTATATATATAGAACCACATATAATTTTTTTTTCCCACACCACCGTTTTGACCTTATCGCGATGAGGTGAGGAGTAAAATTAAATAGGGGGAAAATATTATAATTTATTATTATTTAATAAATTATTATTTATTAGTTATTAAATTATTAGATATTGAGTGATCTATTGATGATGTGATTAATAATAGGCTAGTCTAAATTTCCTTTAGACCGCATGGTTATGAACATGTGTATTAATATATATATGTACATATTGATATATCTAATTGTCTTCTTACCATAATCAGCAGTTTATCCGGTACAGTTTTTCCGAGAATTAGAATCAATCATTATGCCAAAAAGAAAAAATAAATGGTCACGTGCGGCTCTTTAAGTTTTTTTGATTTCTTTTTTTTTTTCTTAGCTGTTTATTTTTTTCTTAGTTATTAAAAAATTTACTGTTATAATTTTTGAATGGGTTAATTGGGGGTTAATTAATTTTTATAAAAAAATTTAGGAGGATTTTCTTTTCTTCTGTTTTTAATTCAATCAATCCAATCAAAGAGATCCAACATCACCTTATTCTTCTTTTTTAATTCATTCAAAACAACTTTCCTTATATAGTTTAAACTCTTGTAATATTCATATCAAATGCATTATTAATTTAAACCACTCCCACTCATTAATTAAACACATAGATTAGAAAAGAGATATATATATACACTTATAGAATAAATATATCAATCAATACAGACCAGAAATAATAATAAAAGCATAATCATATAGTCAATCAGTCAATCAATCAACAACGTCTAAATCATGCCAAAGAAATCATCATCAACTTCAAAATCAACTTCATTATTTGATATTAGATTAAAGAATCTTGATCATGATGTATTGGTTATAAAAGGTAATGAAAACGATGCTGCATCGGTCTTATTAGCCGGTAAAATTGTATTATCAGTTAATGAACCATTTACCATTAAAAAATTATCAATTAAAGTATATGCCACCTTAAAATTAAGCTGGAATGAAAATATTCAAACTTCAAAAGGTGGATATTCAAAACCAGTTCGATTTTCAAAAAAGATATTTGAGCATCAATGGGATAATTCTGAAATAAATCAGTATCTTAATAATTTATATGATAATAATAATAATAATAATTCATCAGCAATAAATGGTATATCATCAAATGGTTTATTATCATCATCATCAAGAAATCAATCAACTTCTTCATTAAAGAATTTAGGATCTTCAATAAGATCAAAATCTTCAAGTAATTTAAGTAATTTACATATATCATCATTAACCAATAGTTTTAATGTGCATAGTGGTTCATCAAATAATTTATCTTCATTAAATGGTTCATCAACCAATTTATCATCATCATCATTATCCAAGAGTCATGTTTTAGTACAAGGTAATTATGAAATTCCATTTAGTGCAATTTTACCAGGTACAATGCCTGAATCAATTGAAGGATTACCTGGTGCTTCATTAGTTTATAGATTAGAAGCCACAATTGATAAAGGAAAATTTCATAATTCAATGGTGGCTAAAAAACATTTAAGAGTCATTAGAACTTTAACAACTGATTCAATTGAATTATCGGAAACAGTTGCCGTGGATAATACTTGGCCCAAAAAAGTGGAATATTCTTTAAATGTTCCATCAAAGGCAATTGCCATTGGATCCGGAACTCCCATTAGTTTTATGTTGGTACCATTATTAAAAGGTTTAAGATTAGGTGATATAAATATTGAATTAGTTGAATATTATTCATTTTTAGGTTACTTGCCTCCTACTTATAATGGTGAAAGAGTAGTAACTTCCCGTAAGATTAAACGACCTGATGAAAATGATCCAAATTTTCAAATGGATAAATGGGAAATTGATACATTTTTAAGAGTTCCTCCAAGTTTAGCAAAATGTACTCAAGATTGTGATATTCAACAGCATGTTAAAGTTAGACATAAAATAAAATTTGTTATTGGCTTAGTTAATCCTGATGGTCATGTTTCTGAATTAAGAGCTTCATTGCCAATTCAGTTATTTATTTCCCCATTTGTTTCAATTAGAGCCAAAAATGAAGAAAATTTAAGTGATGTTGAATCAATCCCAGGTGATGGTGAAACAAACTCAAAAGATATAAATAATCTGCAAGGTGTAGACGAAGAATTATTATTTGCCTCTGATATTCATAATGCAAGTAATACAAGTTTAAATGAATTGGCGGAACAGCAAGCAAACAATGGAGAATTAAGGTCAAATAATCATTCATTTACTTCATTTAATGGTATAATGGCTCCTCCTTTATACGAACAACATATTTATGATCGATTATGGATGGATGTTTCACCAATTGATTCACCTTTGAATTCAGGTACTTCAACTCCAAGACTTTACTCAAGAGGTACTAGTGATTTACAACAGCAATTTTCAATGTCGCCATTAGATAGTAATTTATTATCGGAAAATTTACGACAATTAAGTTTACAACGATTAATGCAAGATTCTATAAATGACGTAACTCCCGATGGTGAATCACCAAGAGCTGGTACTGGAGCCATATTTGATTTAGATGGTGATGGAGATAATTCAAGTACGAATGGTGATTATTTTTCATCAAGACGTCAACCTCAATTATTTAGATCGGGGTCACCAAATTTAACCTCGATATTCCCAACTAGTAATAATAATAATAACTTAATTCTGACCCCAGGTGGAATTCAATCACCTCCTTATCATGTGTCAAGAATTAATTCAGACAATAATTTAAATCCTCAAACTTTATCAAGAGTCCCAACTTATGCCCAGGCCATAAAATCAGATGCAACAAACAATGTTAATAATGATGGAATATTATCACCCGCTTATCAACCGCCATTACCAGGGTCAGGTATAAATCTTAGTGAATTAAATCGAAGATTTGAAGAAAATCACAGTGTTGCCACAAGTCCACAAATATCTCATATTAGAAATAAATCTTCATTATTATCGAGAGGGTCAAGTTCGTTAAATTTAATAACTACTTCTTCCAAGAATTCTTCTGCCAGTAGTTCACCATCACAATCAAGAAATGTATCATCAACAAATTTAGCTTCATTGTCAAGAACGTCTTCCAAGAAAAGTGGTACTGCTTTAAATGTGTTTAATGGATCATCTTCTAGTAATGGAAATGGAAATTCGAATTCAATTTCTTCACCATCTTTACAACCATCATCATCACAAAATATTATATCAACTGGTTCAGCCACATTCACAATGACACCATTATCAACCTCTCCAGTACATTATAAATCAATGGAAACTCCCAATCATTTAGGACATCCATCGTCTTCATCATCATTAGCGTCATCAATCATAACCACCAAACCTTCTAGTAGTGCCAATGATAGATCAGCGTCGGCTTCAATACCAATTAAATCAAATTCAAGTTTAAGTTTACATAATTTATCATTTTTAAATAAGAAAAAAGAAAAAGAAAAAGAAAAAGGTCAAGCAAATAAATAAATAAATAAAATTAAAAAAAAACAAAATAAAATAAAATAAATTAATGCTAATAATATACTAAATTTATATAGAATCATATATATATATATAATAATAACTGAAAGTATTTTAAAGTACTTGTAATTTGATCACATGATCTATTTTTTCTTTTTTGTATGGCACTTTAAATAAAAGGGTGTATTAAAAAAACAGCGAATGCTAATATATTCCAATTTCATTCTAATATTTCAATTGACACCCATATATATAGATAGGCGAAAGATCAAGCATCAATCATGTTTAGAGATAGAACCAATCTTTTTCTTTCGTACCGTCGAACAATATCCCGAAATAATAATATCAATCCCAATTCAATTCGAAATCATGATACTAGATTTGATATTTTACAAGAAGAAGAAGAAGGATTAATCAATCGTCAACAGAATAAAACTACCGTTAATATTAATAATAAACAACAACCGAAGAAGAAAGCAAGTAATGATATTGAATTGAAACCCATGATCCCGTCGATTTATGATATAGCTGGTGATTTAGATGATAAATTAAAATTAATTAAGAATCAAATTAATGAATTAAATATTAATTATAAGAAATTAATAATTATTAATAAGGTTGAAAAAGTTCAAGTTGAGAAAAGAATTGATAATTTAAACTACGAAATCTTAAAGAATTTTGAATATTGTTATATTATGATTAAAAAATTTGAATATTTAAATTTAAATTATAAAAAATTAAAGATTAATTATAATGAACAAGATTTAGAAATTTTAAATAATTTTAAAAAGAATTATGCGATAAAGATACAAGATAGTTCAATTATATTTCGAAATTTACAAAATAATTATATTAAATTTTTAAAAGATGATGAAGAAGAAGATGAATTTGATTCATTATTAAAAAATGATGATAAATCGAATAATTTATTATATCAAGAAGAGAAAGTGAATGAAATCGAGAGTTATTCCCGACAAATATTACAACAACATGAACAATCTCAATCTCAATCCCAATCCCAACAACAAACCCAAATCCATCAACAACAAGATTCAAATTCATTATATTTACAACAGCGAGAACGAGAAATTTCTAAATTAGCCATGGGAATTATTGAAATTTCAACGATTTTTAAAGAAATGGAAAATTTAATTGTTGAACAAGGTAGTATACTTGATAGAATTGATTATAATTTACAAAATACAGTACAAGATTTAAAAGAAAGTGATAAACAATTAATTAAAGCAAAACATTATCAAAAGAGAACCACCAAATGTAAAATAATATTTTTATTATGTTTAATAGTATTTATATTGGTTATTTTAGTACTAGTTAAACCTCATGGTGGGACCACCACAATCATTGAAAAACCATCAGCACCACCAAAAGCACCAAAACCAAATCCGCTTGATAATGATTCTAGACCAACGGTTGATAAACCCGATAATGAAATTAATGAAATCAATAAGTATATATAAAAATTGTATAAATGTATATTTGAAAATAAAAGTAAAAAGTAATAACAAAAGTAATAAATTATAAAAGATAATAATAATAATAATAATAATAATAATAAGAAAAAAGAATGTTTAAAAAAATTAAAAACACAAATAAAAAATACATAAAATTAAAAATTCGAAATAAAAGAATTAAAAATAAAAAACAAACAAACAAGGTAAAGCAAGCAAATATATTATATTATATTATATTATATTATATTTAAAAGCCAGCACCATAAGGACCACTACCACTTGAATTACCACCACCTCTTCCCATCAAATTACTTGGATTAATTTGATTATTATTAAGATTATTATTATTTTTGATTCGAGCGGCCACTGGAACAAAACCTGGTTGGATTCTTCTCTTGGTAGGTCCTACGATTGAAAAATCAGGATTGGTAGATAATACATTATCGGAAATTGTTGATTGAGGCATTCTTGGTTGGGGTGGTGAATTTGCCGGTTGATAATTATTATTGTAACTATTATTATAAGAATGGTGAGATACAATTGATGGTTGTTGTTGTTGATATTGATGTTGTGGTTGGAGTGGGACTTGTTGGAAATGAGGTTGGAATTGTTGAACATTAGTATAATAGGATGATTGACTTGGAGGTATATTATATTGATTAGGAGGGGGAGCAACTTGATGACCATAAAATTTTGGATTTATGGCTCTTTGACTAACACTTGTAAAATCAGAATCACCATCTGAATCATTACTGAGGATATTATTATTATTAGTTACTATATTATTATCTGGATTATTATTATTAGGATTATTAATACCAGTTGTCAATGGAATGTTTTCATCAATTGGGTAATCCTCTTCTTCATCATCTAATTCTGTAAATGGTTTATGACCTTCAACTTCCGGATGATGTTCAAACACACTATTTGGATATTGATTAGGGTTTGGATATGGTGGTTGATTATTATTTAAGCTTAATTTAGAATTACTATTGTTTGATAAAGGATTATAATATGGTTTAGAAGTAGTGAAATCATTAACCAATTGAGGTTTTGAATTATAAATTGAATTATTACTTATGATTGATTTATCAAATTGTTGTTGTTGTTGTTGGACTTGTTGTTGTTGTTTATATTCATAATCTTTTTCAATGGATGAAGATTCAAATGTATTATTATTTGTTGAATAATTATTTATTGGAATATTATTAGTATTATTGGATGGAGGAATAAATGATGAAGAAAATTCTGATTTATTATTAAAATTAGAAAATTTATGATTTTGAATTGGATCATAATCATCAGTATCATCTAATTCAGTAATAGAATTATTATTATTATCATTATTAAAGAATAATAAAGTTAAAATCATTAGAATGAATGATATTAAAGTTGCAACTGATGAACCAATTAAAATCCAAGAAGTCCAAGTTAAATTTGGATAAAATATAATTATAATAAATATTGAAATTAAAGTAGTTAAAATAAAAGTTATACCATTAATTATAATTCCAATTATAATAATTGATTTAATTTGAAAATGACTTATAAATATAAATAATAAAGTTATAAAATTAAATCCTAAGGAAATTGGTAATAAAATAAATAATTTACTTAATGAATCTCTAGTTGAAGAATTTAATAACCAATTTTTAGTTGAATCTTTTATTTGACTTAATGAATAAGGATATAAGATTGATGAACATGATGATGTATTAATAATATTATGATTATTATGATCTAATGGACAATAACCAAATAATCCATAAACATAATCATTTGTTTTAGCAAGATTAAAACTATTAATTATTGGGGTTGATATAGTACCTAACAATAAGAATACAAATGATATTAATATTAGAATAAAAGATAACGAATTAAGACCTAGTTTGAATGACATGATTGATATTGATATTGATATTGATATTGATATTGATATTGATATGATCTATTGATATTGATATATATTGATATTGATATTGATATTGATTGTTATATATAACAATTAATTATTATTATTGAGTGAGTGAGTGAGTAAACAAGCGAAAGTAGGAATAGGAATATAATGTTATATAATACTATCTAATAATAAAACAATGATAATAAAGTAATAATTAATTAATTAAATAAATTGTTGTTGAAATTAATTAAGAAATATTTTTGCTGTGGATTATTATTATTATTAATTATTATTATTATTATTATTATTATTATAATGGGTATTGCCTCAGTTAAAATTTATTTATAGGGGTACACCACTTATTATATTATTAAACAATTTACACGACTAATATATAAATATATATATATATATTACTAACATATATAACAATAACAATAACTGATATAGATATATAGATATACATATATATAAATAGATTTTAAATTGGTTACTGTTAATGGTACGGCTCTATCAGCAAAAAAAAAATTTTATTTTTATTTTTAAAGATAAACGAGAAATTTAAAAATTATTTAATGGGATCAAAGGGGGAATTAATTTATTTATTTATTTATATATATATTGTATATATAATATACAATATATCATCACTTATATTCATAAGTTATATATATATACATATATATAATATAATGTACTAATATTGATTGATTCCTTTAATTATATATCTCCTTTGTTTTAATTAACACACACCCACACGCAGATAAATTCTTTAATTAAAAAAATTAATTCTTAATTTCTAAAAAAAATAAAAAATAAAAAAAAATTCGCGACTTAAAAAAAAATTAAAAATTAAAAAAAAAAAATTAAAAATTTTTCGTGTTCTGTCTGTCTGATTTTATATATGGTATATGTTTGTCTGTCTGTCTGTCTGTCATATATCATATAATTTTTTGTCTGATTGAATTTACCCCTTTTTTATTTATTATAATTCTTCTAATTCAAAATCTTTCTTAAATTTGAATGATTTATTACTATCATAAATCTTAAATAAAAAAAAAGTTCAAGTTAGTATCTTATATTAGCATAAATTACAGAATTAATATATATACCGATTTATTTAAGCAATATTAATAAGATAAGTTTATAGAAGTAAATAAGATAAATTATAATTTGGATTTTAATAAATATATCTTATATAAGAATATACCCCTTACGTTATTTTTGGGTACTCTAAATTCTGGCAGGGACATAATGGTATTTAATTCTTTCGTCTTACAAATAATACATAAGCAATAAAATAACTTAAAATATTTTTGATTTGCAGTAAAAAAGTTTCTTTTTTTTTTGTTGTCTTATATTACCAGATTGTAAGAATTTTATTTATATACAATTAAGTTTTCCACTTATTTAATACCTTTTCTTCACCTTTATACCAAATATCAGGTACTTCTAAAATATATCTATCCATTGCTTCTCTAAATCTTATTCTATATTGTTTTGGGGTAACAATTGTTGGATCCTTTTTATTATTTTTACCAATTATTAAATTATTACCTTTAACCCAATTTTCAACTTTTTTATCCCATGTAAAAGTTCTTAACCAATCAATTATTCCAACATAAATTTTTTTATTATTATCATTTATACCAATAACTAATGAATAATCCATAACATCCATAGCTGATAAAAAACTAGTATCATTACTTAATGATCCCTTTAATAATTTTTTCAGTTGTTCTTTTATAAATAATGGTGATTCATAAATATAATCAATCATATTTTCATCTAATAATACTTCATTTTCTTTACCAGTTTGTTGAACATGTCTATTTCTCATTGAACCTTTTAAATCAAATATTCTTGTCGTTTGATGATTATAAAATAAATTTTCCATTATTAAAAAATCCATTTTAAATATCTTTTGATTGGTTTTATTATTCTTAATTTCAATTTGATAAAATCCAAATATTTTAGCAATGGCAGTTGTTAATGTATTAAATACACTTTGACTAATATATTTAAAATAAAATGGAGCAATTGAAACAAATGATTCTAATTCAGACTTACTTAATTCTTTAACAATATATCTATTATCTAAAGTCTTTAAAAAATTAGATCCACTCTTACCTCCATTACTTTGCCATTTAATACATCGACTTAAACTTTGAATAAAATTTTCATTATTTCCACATGATTTTCTTAATGCTTCAAATTGTTCACTATAAAAAATTTTACATGATAAATTATTATTACCATCATTAAATTGATATTTTAAATGATTAGATTTATTTTTAATCATAATTTTTTCTAATAAATTATATTGAATTGAATTAGTTGATTTTTTATATTTCTTCTCTAATTTTAAAAAATTTAATTTCTTTTTAATATCATTTTGATTAATAATTTCTTTATTATTATTATTATCACTATTATCTTCATCATATTGAGCTTCTTCTTCTTCTTCTTCATTCTCATTTTCATTCTCCATAACTTCTTTAATTTTAATCTTATAATCATTGGATGATAAACAAAATGCTACTAGTGATGATGGTTCATCTTCTCGAACTATAATTTCAGAATCGGCAAATGTATGTTCATGAGAATCTAATGGATATTCTAATGGATCCCATAACGTAGCTGATCTATCTGCCCAAAAATTAGTTAATGATTTTAATATTGATACCTTTTCAGGTTGAGGAATTTCTATTTTGGGAGTGGTGGTAGCCGTTGTATTACTGGTAGTTGTAGTTGTAGATGTAGTAGTAGTAGTATTCGTCGTTGTCGTAGCAGTTGTCGTGGTTCCGATAGTTGTGGCGGGAGTAGTTGTAATTGGTGCACTCGTTAAATCTTTTCTTAATTGTGGAGATATGGATTTATTACTATCTTCAATAATAATTTTTTTGCGATCTTCACTAACATCAACCACATCTTCAATTTTATTATAAATTTCCACCACGGGCTTAAATTCAGCAATACTTCTTGCTTTAAACTTGTTAATTTTTTCTAATTCTTCTTCTCTCTGTTTTTTAAATTCCATAGAAATTTGATCTAAATTTAAATTATTAAAATAATTAGCTAAATGACTGACTTTATTATGTCCTTGTCCTTGTCCTTGTCCTCCTCCTCCTCCCATTATTACATTTAATGACGCATCAGACTCCTTTCGTGATAATGATGTTCTTCTAAATGATGATGTGGTTGTGGTTGGTACAATGATCAATGGTGATGTTGAATTATTCATATTAAGATTATTATTCATATTAAGATTATTATTCATATTAATATTATTATTGATATTAGTACTACTGCCCTTTCTTTGCAAGTCTAATAATTCTTCAAATTTATTAACTTTTTCCCAAATATTATTATTGCTTTCTTTAGTTTTATTAATAACTATATTAGACTCTTCTCGAACTGGTTCTTCTCCATTCTCTTCCTTGTTCTCTACTTTCACTTCTTGTTGTTGCTGTTGTTCCTGTTCCTGTTCCTGTTCCCGTTGCTTTTGATTTTTAAGTTGAATTTCTTGTGGGGGAATTTCTTCAGTTGTTTGATCTCTTTCTTTGCTCTTTTCCTTTTCATCTCCATCTTTTCTGTCATTATTATATTTATCTAATAAATTTCTTAAATGAAATTGTGTCATTTTTGTAATCTCATTTTCAGTTGGTAAAAACTTATGTTCAAATTCATTAAATTCATTATCCCATGATACACCCAATTGTTGTAATTCTCTTAAAATAGTATTTAAACATAAATAATTAGTTGGCAATGTTGAATTATAAATGGCTAATGTTTTGTCTTTAATTTTATTAACTTGCTCTTCTAATTTGAGTTTTAATTCTTCAATTACTTGTGATCCATCTTCTCCTTTATCAAATATATCTACTTTAACTCTATTCAATCTTTTTGAAATACTACCAAAAAATTTATCAGTCTTTGATTTAATACTATTATATGATTCAATTTTTAATTTAATATCAACATCCGCAATAAATTCTAATTGTTTCTTAGGGGTTATAACTTCATAAGTATCAATTTTACAATATTCCATTCGAAGTACTAAATCATTAAATCCAAAACATCTAACATGGTTATTATAATAATCATGATTACAGGATGGATTTGATACCACAATATTTTCACCATAAAAATATAATTCAAAGAATTTTCCAATTGAATAATAATAAGTATTATCATTCATGGCTATTATTGGAGTTGTAAATTTACATTCTTTACAATAACTCCACATAACTCGTTGATTCTTACCTTGAAAATCTTGCTGATTGGTTATACCTTCAAATTTCTCTAATATAAAATCCAATTTTCCACCACCATGAACAAATGTTTTATAATGATCAAGATTACTTTCACCACATTCGTCACATTCAGTGGTTGATTCATGAAATAATTGATCAATAAATGATCCCAAGCATGAATCTTTGTCTGCATAATATGGAATTGGTACAACATCAGGTCCGGAGCATGGTGTTGCATGTTTAATTGAGACTGTAGATCTTAAAACATCAATTCCTTTACTTGGCTCTAATAATTCAGGTAAATATCTCATATAATTAGTCCAAATTCTAGCTCGAGAATGATAATCAGAAATCAAAGATTTTAAAAAACTTTCACTTGAAAATTTTAAGATAGAAATTAAATCTTGTTCTTTATTGGGTAAACAATCTAATTCAAAATTTACTTTCAATTCATCTAGCCATGACGTTTCAATTTCATCAATTGAAT
Source organism: Scheffersomyces broadrunensis (assembly GCA_030563665.1). NCBI lineage: Eukaryota > Fungi > Ascomycota > Pichiomycetes > Serinales > Debaryomycetaceae > Scheffersomyces > Scheffersomyces broadrunensis. The sequence continues at coordinate 52,805 of JAJMJS010000036.1, read as the reverse complement.
TTATATTTTGAATTAATTTATTCTTTTTGAAAAAATTATGAAACTTGTAATATGATTCAATAATATTTGAGAATGGAGTTGGCAAACTAAAGTTTGCAGCTGGTGATAAACTTAATTTCCTTTCACTAAATAATTTAAAAAATTTAGCAACTTCAATATTTTCTAATCCAAATTCACATGTATGATACTCTTCTTCTTTATCTATTTCAGGATCATTTTGAAGTTCGTCTAATACACATTTAAATGTTAATATCTTACTATTAGTTTTATTATAAGTAAATGTTGTCATTTCATCGTCCATTAAGCTTTTCTCAAATCTTGCATTTAAATAACCCGGTAATAAAATTTCAATAACATATTTAATAGATGTTAATAAATTATCATCTCCACCCCTTAATTGTATTGAAAATCCTAATTCCATATCAATACCATTAAAAAATACAAATGATTTAACAATATTTTTATACATGAATTTTTTAACTTCAAATTTTTCACAAGTACCTAAGGTACCCTTTTTAAATGATAAATCATTAACAGTTTGAAATACCTCAGCTTTAGTATATCTAGAAATTCTTTCAATAACTTGCGGTTTAACATTAGAAATGACGGCAATACCAGCTTCTGCTAATAAAGATTCCGCTAATCCGCAAACGCTATCACCAACAACTATTACGTCAGGCTCCAAAGAAATTAAACGGGAAACCAAATTAGTTATATATACACTTTGCTGTGAATGAATTATTCGAAGACTAATGAATTGCTGTTTCAGTTTCAAATATTCTAAGGGGAAAGTAAGTAACGCAATCTTTGGATTATTAAAAGTCGAAGGCATTTTTTTAGAATCAATATTTTTGGTCATAAACAAGCCATCAATTACTCTTGTATCAGATATTCTTCCTCCCAAAATTCTCTTGATTTTAACATACTGCCTAATGTCTAAAGTATCTGTAAGATTAATATAATTGACATATTGTAATACTTTTTTAATTACTGCAATCCATTTATCTTGGTCTTCAGTAATTCCTTTCACTTCCATTGATTGTTTAATTATTGAATCAAATAAGTCTAAAAATACTTCATCTTTATTAGGGTATTGGACTACTATTTCAAGATTAGAATCATCATTTTCTTCAATAATCAGATCTTCAATAGGTGAAGATTCGACTCTAGATAATAACTCATTTTCCAGAGCATTTGAGAAGGTAATGTCTAAGTTATTTGAATCTTTTCTTGAAATTTCAGTATCTATTATGGCAACAGAGTTAGGCAGCGAAGTTTCTGCTCTTAATAATCCTTTAGTTAAATTAGATTGATTTGAACTAGGTGAAGCAAATTGAGCTGCAATTGGAGAAGATGGATGGAGAAGAAATCCAGAACTTCTATTTTGATTCATACTTTCAATACTTGGTAATCTCATTGAATTATTACCAATATGTAAATATCTTGGAGGTTTACTTTTTCTTCTTGATCTAGATTTCATTCTCATCATTGAAGCTTGAGCTCTATGCAAGTTATTAGATGATTGAAGCGTACTTGCAGGTGGAGCTCTTGGGAGTGTGAATTTATTGGGAAATGCAAAATCTGGAAATTCTCTTAGTGTTGGTACAGCATTAAAGGTATTACTTGGAATGGACTTTTCTTCATTCAACGCAATATAAGCTGACATTGCTCCTTCATCTTCACTTTCACTTCCACTATCACTTTCAGAATCTTTCATATCATCATTTTCAATCTCAAACTTATCATCACCTCTATAATCAAAATCTCGAGTTTCACCTACCAGTATAGTACTCTTACCTGATGGCTTTCTATGTAATCCATGATCGTTATTAGGCTTCATTCGTAACTTCGATTGTGATGCTTTTCTTCCAAGAATGGTATGATACATATTGTTAATACTGTCTATACTACTAACTCTTGGTAAATCGGGACTTGATACATTACTGGACCTTAAATGTGATAACCAATTTCTGTTGGCGTTGAGTGATAGCGTATCACTTGAAGAATTAACACGATGTAAGTGATTACTGGAGTTGCTAATCGTCATTGCGTCTAAAGTATAATTAGATCCCCTGTAGATAGAATTCTTCATTCCTGAATTATAAAGACTCTTCACAACAGGAATTTCAACTGTTTCTCCTGCCCTTGTAGTTGGTATAGCCATTTGAGGAGCTTGTTTTGGATGAATCTTAATGGAATCATCGGGATAACCCAATTCGATTCTTGATTGTGACACATTAATTCCATTATTAACTGGTGATTCAAGAATTGAGGATCTATCTTTATTAAGAAATCCCCTATTTGCAGCTAGGATGGCATCATTGGTCATACTGTCCCTTCGTGAATGAACTGATAATGATCTTATTCTAGATAATGGGTGATTGCTTATTATGCTTTCGTCTCCAGTATTTCTTGATTCAGAATCTACGCTAGGACTTTCACCTTCAGAATCCGATGAACTTGACGAATCGTCGCTCAAGTAAACTATGACATCTTCAAGACATGGTTTACAAATTCTCAACCTATCATTATAAAACTTCTTCGTTATTTTGCTGTCATCAAGATGTTGCCTCTCATCTTTATGTTTATTATAAGAAACAAATGAAGTACAATCAGAACAAAATATTTGACCACAGAAACGGCAATGATGTTTTCTTCTAAATGCAGTAAATGGTTTAAAACAATTCAAGCAATCAGAAACAAAAGAATCATTCATCCAGTACTTTTTGTGTATGCCACCATTCTTTAAAGGATTATCGGACAGTCTATGAGGTTTCTTTTTCTTCTTTTTCTCGGTGATGATTGATGATGAAGATGATACAACTGAGCTGGGTAAATTGTTGTTGATTAAAGTTTTTGCATTGTCGAAGATAACAGCAGATAAGTTAGAAGAAGTTTTCTTCTTTAAAGTTCCATGGTCTTTCTTCTTTAATTCGTAAAATGAAGTTAAAGTTGGTGAATTCTTAGCTTCTTCAGAATATCCATTATAACCTCTGTATTGTTCTGCTTTAATTGGTGATGATTTGGCAACTGATTCACTATACAACGAAACATCATAATAATTTGGAAGGGGATTGATCGTAGCCACATTCAAATGCAAATCTGACCGATTTCCTAATAATCTATTATTGGAATTAGTCGGCGAAGACGAAAAACTATCATTATTAATAGTTTCCATGTCGGAAGCTGAATCATCGGATAATTCAATATCATTAGGTAAATTTGTGAAAATAGAATTTGGATGCATACCTTTATCTAATACAGCAGTCGAAGGTACCAATGAATTTCTTCGTCTATTTTCTACAATGTCTGGTTTGGGTATTTCTATTTTATTGGATTCTCTATCATTTCCCGATATAGCATTGACATTAATTACTGAACTAGTAGCACTCGCATTTGGCTGAATGTGAGCTCCCATTAGCCTTAATGCCTTATTATCTGCAGTCACTCTAGGGCCATTACTCTCATCTATAAAAGATGACAGTCTTATTGGAGGAGGTGGATGAAGTTTGATACTCTCTTCAGTTGTATTTGTGTTAATCTCGTTATTAATAGACTGTTTACTTGTTTTCAAATCATTTGCACTGGATTCAAGATCCACTTTACCAATATTACCAGCATAGCCTTCAATCTGGGGAGTCATTATTCTACTTTCCAATTTAGGAGAATAGACGACTGAAAGAGGGGTTGGAGTTTCCTCATGTTTTATATCGTTCTTTTTCGTTGAGCTTAAAGTAGGCTTCAATGGAGATACATCCATGTCATCCTTTGAATGTCTTGAAAGTTTCTCCAGGTGTGAATCATCATCTGGTGAATTCATGATAGAATTGGAAAATGAATGGGATGCTTTGGGAGATGAATAAGAATAATTATGTACCAAACTGGAAGCATTGTGAGTAACCTTCCTTAAGGTATTGGTAATTATCCGACTAAAACTCTTGGGATCATCTTGTTCTGGATCTGGAAGAGTTGGAAATGATGTGTAATGATCTTTGACTACTTGGTTTGTTTCGCCTTCATCGTCACTATTGTTAATAGAAGGATAATCTTGTTTGATTTCTCTCTTTAGCATGATTGAAAATGTGGACCCGCCACTGTTATAATACTTAAAGCGTTCGATATATGATACAACGTCAATTAAGCGTCTTTGTTATAAATTGCCAGTATTGATAATAATATATTTACTGAGTTGTGAATGATCAGACATACAAAACCTAAAGAAAACATTGGGACTGCAGATAGATACTCTAAAGATAAAAGTTTCTAATAGCTTAGTTACTAGTGTCAGGGGTTAGTTAATTAAGCATTGGTCTTATTTGGTTTAGCTCATGGATGAAATAAGAAGTTTATAACAATAGAAGATTATAATTGAACCATTTCTCAACTACATGTTTTCTCAACTGGGAGTTTATGAGCTTAGTTTTAGCGCATCTTAGTATTTTCTACGACCCTTAGCCCCATTTACATGTAAATCCTTAAACGACATTGTTGATTCAACTGTATGAATGAAAGTTGGAGCAAAATCAATTATGCTCTTTTTTTATTTAATAATCAATTCTTATTATATATAATTTATATATATAATCAGCCTTGTATCTGTTGATAGTTTTTAAAACCACAAAACACAAAAAAATATGCACACTCACGAAACAGACAAAAAAAATTCAACTAGAAAACACAGTGTTCGCTCAAATTGAACAACTTCAAATATTCATTTATCTAGTGAACTTCCATACGTTAAATCTTTCCAGTAGATCTTAAACCACGCCCCACAAGATACAGGAATTGATTTATAGATATGTCATCTTCAGGATTGCAAAGACGTCGTGGTGGAAATAAAAGTGCTTCAACTAGCAACAACCAACCATCCAATTCAGAATCATATGAAGAGAATGATGACTTCACGTCTCATACTAATACAGATCATAAAATCGGTTATGACTCCCGTGATATTGAAGATCGTAAAACATTAAATTTGCCACTTTTAACTTTGATGGAAGAAGTTTTACTAATCGGTATTAAAGATAAAGAAGGTTACTTATCATTCTGGAACGATAACATTTCTTATGCTTTAAGAGGTTGTATTCTTCTTGAACTTGCATTCCGTAATAAAATCACATTAGTCAACGATCCAGCTAGACGTCGTTTTGAATTAAGTGATAGATTAGTTGAGGTTATAGATTCTGAACCAACTGGTGAAGTCTTATTAGATGAAGCCTTAAAAATTATGAAAAATGATGAATCGAACTTATCAGTTACCAATTGGATTGATTTATTAAGTGGAGAAACTTGGAATTTAATGAAAATTAATTATCAATTAAAGCAAGTAAGAGAAAGATTAGCTAAGGGATTGGTTGATAAAGGGATCTTAAGAACCGAAAGAAAAAATTTCTTTTTATTTGATATGGCGACTCATCCAGTTGCTGATAAATTATCCAAAGAATATGTTAAGAATAGAGTTTTAAATGTATTGGTACAAAGAAGTGTTGATTTAGATTCGGTTGCGAATGAACAATTTTCCAAAGATACTTCTTTCAGATATTTAAGATCAATTGCATTGGTTTGTGGTGCTTATGCTGCCAATGTATTAGAAAATGTCTTATTATCCTTAAATTATGATAAAAGAGATCAAGCCTTCGCTAGAGCTGATGAATTACTTAGTGATTTTAGTGAATTCCCATTTAACTTATCAAATCAGAGTCCTTTAGGTATAGGTTTAAATTTAGGTCAAGAAGTCAATGAAGAAGTTGAAAGATGCTCAAGCGGTGAATTACAATTAGAATTAATTGCTGCTGTATTAAGCGTGTTTGCAAGAATGGATTCAATCTTATAATCGTCTAACCCCATACTCCAACAGTCACATCATGTACTTTTAGTTACCACCTACCTTTCGATATTTTGTCAATATTTCAGCTTCTTGTATAATGTCATGGTATTTTCTAATATTTCTCTAAATTTTACTTTTTATCTTTAGTTTATATATCTTTTTTCATTTACACATTTATTATAGTTCCTACTTCTCTAACTTTATCATAAAATTTTTTTATTACTTTGAGACATAATTTAATTTAATCATAATACATCATGTAAATATTTACTCTTTTTATAGATACCTAAAATATTTTTGTCCTTACTCAAAATAGCAGGGCCTCCCAATTCATCTACATATGCTTTTATTAAAGAGCCATCCTTTTTATCACCAGCAGAATCCCACCACATGCCACCCCTGAGTTTAGAATTCGCAGTGTAGCGGGCTTTGGCTATTGCTGATTCTTCATTATCATATACAACCAATTGCTGAAGATTGATATCATAACAACTAGCTCCAACACTAACTTCATCATAATGCTCTGTACCTATAGGTAACTTTTTATAATCAACTGTATCATCTGGTTCTGAGCCTCTGGATCGAACCTTAGAAAAGGATCTACCAATGGTTGCTTCAGTACCATGAAAAACTCTCCCATACAAAGGCATTCCAAGATGTATTTTCAATTTTGAGGCACCATTAGTTACGTAACGGTTTATAGTAGAGGCTGCATTTAAATTATTCTTTCCAGGTGCTTTAAATAAATTTGAATGGTGTCCTGTTTCTCTAGACCAGCTTTCTCCACTATAGTCGTAACACATTATATTCCAAAATGATAAGTACCTATCCATCTCATGTATTTTCAATTTATCAATATCATCTTCACCTCCTGGAGCTGCCAATGAAAGGGTCAAATTAGGAGATATCATATCAAGTTTATCTTGTAGATTCCTTAGCATTAACAATAAGAAGTCAGCTTCCTCCTCATTCTGAGGATACTCCCAATCTATATCAATACCATCAAAACCATATTCAAGAACAAACTTCATGCAGCTTCGAACAAATGTTTCCAACTTTGTGGTATTTTCCATTAAGCTAATGAATGAAAGCTCCGCTCCCCAACCACCAATGGATAATATGACTTTCAAGTGTCTAAACTTCTTCTTCAATAAAAAAAATTGTTGCAAAGTACCATAAACTTCTTTGGTTGGCTCGAATGGAGATGGTAAATTCATTTGAACATCGCACCATGGATCAGAAAACTTTAAGGCTCCAGTTTTAGTATCTATATGTATGAAGGCGTAAAAGACATGAGTTATATAGTTGAACGGAAGATGTGTGGCAAAATGCTTTCTGCTATAAACTGACCAATTGCTAAAGTATACACAATTATTAAATTTTACTTTTGGATCCTCTGCTTTCTTAGGTGGATTATCACCTGTGCCAATTGTACCTCCTTGATCAACCATATTAGACTGCAAATAAAACCTTTATCGACTATTTTCAATTTCTTGGATGATGCTTCAGAAGAGGCAAAGCCGTATTAAGAATGAATATGTGTTGGTATTCTCCTTACTTATCTGAATCAATATCAATAAATTGTAGTTGGCGTTAATTCCCAGTTTAAAGAACAAGTATACTTTAAATTGACAGAAGAGAATTCACATAAAAAAAAGAATTATTTTTTTTGAAGGCAACTTCTCATATACGTAAAGTATACATGTCATAACTACTATAATATTGAATCTCTAAATTAATAATGATAGATCTTCCACTTGATATACCATCTTCCATTCCAGTCAATTCTAAAATTTATAAGGATGATTGTATGTTCACATTTGATACACCAGAAAATAATGATTTGGGTTTAGATATTGATCTAAAGACTTATTTTGCTTATTCAAGAAATTCTGAATATAACTATACACGTCAAAATTATGAAAAGACTGGAGACTATTTATATTTGAATATCAAAAAGACCTTAAAACCAGAAGTTGAGCGTAAGAAAATTTATGATGAAAATGGTGAAAAGAGTCAAAAATTACAGAAATTAGAAATTAGAGACATCAAAGATGAAGAGTTATATGATACTGAATATAGTATTTATAATATTAAAGAAAATAAATCATACGGATTGGATGAATTAAGTCCTCGATTCAAGAAGTTAGTAGATCAAATCCTAACTTCCAATTCTTCTCATAGAGATGATGAAATTAAACAATGGGAACAAGAAATTGTACCTTGTGAGCATTCGACTGATCTTCAACAACTAGATATTGATGGTTCAACTGATTTAGCAAAATGTACTCAATGTGATTTAAAAGAAAATTTATGGATTTGCTTGCATTGTGGAGCACTTGGATGTGGTAGACAACAGTATGGTTCCACATTAAAAGGTAATGGTCATGCTTTAGGGCATTATGAACTTTATGGACATCCAGTAGCAGTTAAATTGGGATCATTGTCAGCAGATAATGAAGATGGGTGTGATGTTTATTGTTATGCATGTAATGATGAAGTTAAGGTTTCCAAATTGTCAGATAAATTATTAAAATTTGGTATAGATTTAAAATCTCAAGTTAAGACTGAAAAGAATTTAATTGAATTAAATATTTTTCAAAATTTAAATTGGGATTTTAAATTGGAAGGTGCAAATGGTGAAAAATTACAACCAATTTATGGTAAGGGTTATACAGGTTTCCAAAATTTAGGTAATTCATGTTATTTAAATTCAGTTGTGCAATCATTATTTAGTTTAAAAGGATATCAAGAATTCTTCAAGGATTTAAAAATTACTCAGTCAACTAGTCCTGCTCAGGATTTAAGAACACAACTCATTAAAATTTATGATGGCTTATGGAGCGGTAGATATTCCAAGCCAGGTTCATTAAAGGGTGAAGATTATCAATTAGGTATCAGACCTGCATCATTTAAAACTCTTATTGGAGAAAATCATCCTGAATTTCAAACTCAAAGACAACAAGATGCATTTGAATTTTTATTATACTTGTTATCAAAATTAGATAAAGAATTTGGTACTAAATTAAATGAACCATTAAAGTTTTTATTTTCTAATAAGAATATTTGTGGGACTTGCCAACATGGATCATTAAAAATAGATCTTCTTGATAATATATCACTTTCCATTGAGGATGAAGTTATTCTGATTGATGAAGAGTCAGGAAAGAAGATTTATAAAGAAGTTAAGTTAATTGATAGTTTTGAAGCATATTGTGATACGGAAATAGTTGAAGGATATAGTTGTGATTCATGTGGTACTAATCCAACAGTATCATTTAAATCAAGTGGATTTAAAACCTTTCCTGAAGTATTGGTTGTTAATGTTCAAAGAATTAAATTAGAAAATTGGGTGCCAATTAAAGTTGATGTACCTATTGAAATTCCGTATAGTATAGATATATCTGAGTTTAAGGAACCTATATTTGAAGATAATGAAATTCAAGTTGAATCTAAACAAGAATCAACTGAACTGAAACCAACTTTTCAACCTAATCAAGAAGCATTAAATACATTATTAAGTATGGGATTTCCAGAACCAAGAAGTTTAAAGGGATTATATTATGGAAATAATAATGCTGAAGATGGTATGAATTGGATATTTGCTCATATGGATGATGTAGATATAGACGAACCATTTGTTCCTGAACAATCAAGTTCAATCACAACAACAAGTGAAGGACCATCACAAGATTCGATTGATGGATTGGTTGCTATGGGGTTTAATGCTCAATTATCAAAGAAATCGTTAATATTGAATGGTGGTGATGTTAATTCAGCAATTGAGTGGTTATTTACTAATCCTGATGATGATGGAATTTTGAATGTTGAAGTTAAACCAACTATTAAATTAGATGAAGAAATTAAACAACTCGCTAATAAATTAACAGTTAATGGCTCAAAAGATGGTAAATATAAATTAAAAACAGTTATATGTCATAAAGGTACATCACCTCATACTGGTCATTATGTTGTATTTATTAGAAAACAAATAGAAGGTAGAGATAAATGGGTATTATATAATGATGAAAAGGTTGTTGTGTGTGAAGAAGAAAATCTACAAGATGTTAAAACAAATGGCTATGTTTATGTATTTGAAAAGGTTTAAATTTCAGATATCTCGGTGTTGGTTTCTATTATTACTTCGTAAAAATTTCTTAGCTAAATTAAATGATGAAAAAAAGGGGGAGGCAAAAAATTCTTTCAATCGTTATCTATTTTCACAAATTAGCTATAAATTAGAGAGTGTGGGATATAGAATCTATAGAAACAATTAACTAAATTATATAGGAATGATATATATATATAATCATTCCTGTAAACCAAATAGGAAATAAGTCAGTATGTCTTACATTAAATACTTAAGAAAGACGACGTCATATAGTTTATTTATAGATTCATCTCGGATCTCGACATGTAAAATATAATATTAATTCTTTTAGATAACGTCTCTCTTATCTATAATAACGTAATTAAAACGTGTTACAGTTTAAAAAACTTTAAACTGTAAAATGACTAACTAAAAAAAGAAAAAATTATTTTTCCACAAAGATGGAACATAATTTTTTTAAGATATATATTAAATACTTGTTCCTCTTTTTCTTCTTTTGCCTTTGCTTTTGTTACTTATACATTTAGTATACTTAATACATTCATTAATCATAATATGTTCATAACTAACGAGCACGTAGGTGACAGATCCCGTATGGAAGATTGGAGAGGTAAGTTAACTGCTATATTTCTGGTGTGAATTTTTTTTTCACAGCTATGAAAGACAATTTGAATATTTCATATACTAACACACACGTTTATAGTTCGTGGTTACGATCCATTAACTCCTCCTGACTTATTACAACATGAAATCCAATTAACTGAATCATCACAAAAGGTTATCTTACAGGGTAGAAATGATTCGGTTAATATTTTAAATGGTAAAGACGATAGATTAATTATAGTTATTGGTCCATGTTCAATACATGATCCTGAAGCGGCTAAAGATTATGCTGATAGATTATATAAAGAATCTGAAAAACATAAAGGTGAATTGCTCATTGTTATGAGAGCCTATTTAGAAAAACCAAGAACAACTGTTGGTTGGAAAGGTTTAATTAATGATCCAGAAATTGATGGATCATTTCAGATTAATAAAGGTTTAAGAATTGCCAGAAAATTATTTGTTGAATTAACCTCAAAATTACCAATTGCTGGTGAAATGTTAGATACAATTTCTCCACAATTTTTATCAGATTTATTCTCGGTTGGTGCAATTGGTGCAAGAACAACTGAATCTCAATTACATCGTGAATTAGCTTCTGGTTTATCATTCCCAGTTGGTTTTAAAAATGGTACTGATGGTACTTTGGGTGTAGCAATCGATGCGATGAGAGCTGCTTCTCATCCTCATCATTTCCTTTCAGTTACAAAACCAGGTATTGTTGCAATTGTTGGTACTGATGGTAATAAAGATACTTTTGTTATTTTAAGAGGAGGTAAAAAGGGTACTAATTTTGATGAAGAGTCTGTTAAAGAAACTCAAGAAAATTTAATAAAGAGTAAAGTGGTTACTGAAACAAATCCAGGTCCAAGAATTATGGTTGATTGTTCTCATGGTAATTCAAATAAAGATCATAGAAATCAACCAAAAGTTGCAGCTAATGTTGCCAATCAAATTGCTAAAGGTTCCACTGCTATTTGTGGTTTAATGATTGAATCAAATATTGTTGAAGGTAGACAGGATGTACCACCTGCTTCTGAAGGTGGTAAATCTGCTTTAATTTATGGTTGTTCAATTACTGATGCTTGTATTAGTTGGGAGGATACTATAGATGTATTAGAAAATTTAGCAAATGCTGTTAAAACTAGAAGATCTTTAACCAACAATGGTCATTAAAAAGAAATAAAAAAAGAAAAAAGATAACTATATCAACCTGTTTAAACTTGAAAATATTAAAAATAAAATAAAAATTATTGTTGGATTATTAAAATAAAAAATAAAAAATAAAAATAAAATTTTTGAATAAATGATATATCATCATTTTTAATTGTATATATAAAAAAAAATATTTCTTTTGTTAGAGGAGTATTTATAATTATTGTTCCTTATTTATTATTATTATTATTATTAATATATGTATAAATATACTATGTATTAATTATCTTGTACAATGGTTGTAGATTGAAAAACTTTTGTAATAAATTTTGTTATTGCAACCAAAGAAAATATAATTAATTAATTAAAAAAATAAAAAATTATTCCTTGCACAATTTAAATGTGTTACTTGTAGCAAATTTAAACCATTATCATTATATATACAATATATATATATATATATATATATATTGCTATAGCTATTTACTAGATTCTTTGGGTAACTGGTCTTGTATTTTATTTAGAGTTTTATTTAAATTTTTATGAGATCATTCATAAAATCCCATAGGAAGAATGATTCAATCCATTCCGAATCACAAGAATCTCCTTTATTGGAATATCAACAACCACCTATCCTTCCACAATCATCAACTCTGATAAATCATGATCAAACCACTACTCCAGATCCATCTCCAAGAATTCAACAATCTTCTCAATTTACTCCTCCAAATAATATAAGTAGTCCTTCAATAAGTTCACCCAAGAAATTATTAACCCCAATAAAGAATTTATTTTCAAGTTCAAATCATCATTCAAAAAATACTATCTCTTCGCCTGCTTCAGGCACAAGTTTAAATAATATTTTACATTCATCTTCGGGAAAATTAGAAAAATTAAAGAATAAAAAGCTAAGGCATAGTAAAAGTCATACATCAATTTCTAGTATTTCTGAATTTTTACCACCACCATCACAATCATTAGAATTCACTAATAGTAAGATAAAGTCAAGCTCAAATTCTAGTCCAAAGTATTCCAAATTCTCTCCAACTAGTCTTGCTCCACCTCCATTAATATTTAATTCTACATCTTCACCAGCTTTAGTTAATCAATATTCAAATGCAAAGGGAAGTAAATCACAGACTTCTTTGGCTTCTTATCATTCTGCAAGTTCTCATTTATATTCTTCTCAAACAATCCTTAATGCACTTCCATTACCTCATTCATCTTCATCTCTGGTTTATCAAAATGATCTGGTGGTTTCTTTAACTCAAAGTATAAATAATTTCGAAAGGAAGGAAGTTAGTTTTGATACTAAGAAATCATCTATTATTTCAAATAGTAATCTTCATATAGATTCAGATACAACTCAAGTTGAATCCCCTAATGAAATCAATCATGACGACGAGGATGAGGATTTTGATGTGGAGTATGTACAGCAAAAGCAACAACAACAAGCACAACTGCAGAGTAATGATGATGATGTTTCTGATTCGTCTTCATCTTCTCAGTTTTCATTCGTAAGAGATCGAAAAGGTGGAAGAAACACATCTGTCAAATATTATAAATCAAAAGAATCAACCACTCCTTCTAATAGTTTTGGAAAGATAAATACTTTTAGTGAGCATGATTTAGGTTATGAAGTTGATGAGTTTTCTGATTATGATTTTGAGAATAATGGAATGGATGATGATGATGAAGAGTATGAGAATGGAGATGATGATGTTCAATATAATAAATTATTTGATGAAGAAGAAAAGGAGGAGGTGGTGAATAATTATACTCCCATTGGAAATGATAGCAATACAGGATTCGACGATGACCTTCAAAGTGAACTGGATTATGAAGACAATTTTGAAGAAGAAGATATTAATGATGAAGCATTCATTCCCTACAATAACGCATTAAATGATGATGATCAAGTCCAACGCAAAGAGACAACAGCAACAACCATTACTGAACATACCCCAAAAATTAATAATAAAGTATTTTATAATCAAAATATAATTAAAAAGCCATTCAATTCATCATATCATTTATCAATTCTGGGAATTGATTTTTCAGAAGATAGTGAGCCATTAGAAACCGATTTTGAACATGATATACTTGAAAATTATTTAGATGTTACTAAACTGCCATCAGAAGAAATAACAACGGCTACAACCAGTATAAATCGGAAAACTCCCGAATTCAAACCTTCAGATGCTCTTGAATTATTTGATATCAGTAGTCCTATAATTAACGGATTAACTATTGGTCATAGTTTACGATATAAACTTATGCGCCCCGGGAGTTATTCGTCTAAATCTCATAGACTATTGATTCATAGAGATAGTGTTGATATTAATAGATTTAAAAAGTCCAAAGAATTAGTTGATTCATCTAGTAATGGATTTTATAAAATTCATAGTTTTCATCATTCAATCGATGATGATTTAAATTTAAAAATTCATCAAAAGGTTATAAATTGGGAAAGATTCTTGCATAATCGAAGTCAGGTAACTGATATTGGATTAGGTATTTTTAATGAATCAGCAACCAAGAAACCATCAATGAGAAAATCAATTAGTGATATGATGGATTTACTAGGATCATTGGATAATCATAATTATACTGTCACTATTAATAGAGATAAAGATGAAGAAATAAATAATCCAAAATCTGACTTAAAGGTTAAACAAAGAAAATCAATTGTTGGTATGATGAATTTACTTTCGAATTTAGAAAAAGAGCAAAATGACTTCGAAGCTAGTAATAAAACTTCCATGGAGGAAAGAGAAAGACTCAAAGAAAATAGGAAATCTATTAATGATATGATGGCAACTCTAGCTAATCTTGAATCAATAGATTCATCTCAGCCTTCGACTGTTACAGCTAGACGTAATTCCATAAATAATATGATGGATACTTTGGCAAGACTTGATGTATCTAATTCTTCAAAGTCTGGTGCTCTTAAGATTGATTCAGTTCCATCCATTCGAATACCTCGAATATCTAACATAGATGTATCCAAGAGATATTCGTGGTTTAATAATGATGAAGATATTAATCTTAAAGGATCTGCCAAGGATAATACCCTTGATCAAGATATGTTAGATGAGATAAATCAATTACCTGAAGATTTTGATTTTCATGAGCATGATTATAAGAGAAAATTATTAAATAATGTTCAAGATGCTGGATTTTTAAGATCTAATTCTTATAATAAGAAACCAATTAAGGCAATAATGGAAAATAAATTTCAAGCAAATAAGATTGAAACTTCAAACAAGACAGTAACATTTTATCGTACTCCTAGTTTAGGATTGGACCTTAATAGAAGTAGAAGTGTCAGTAGGGCCGCATCAACTCGTTCAATAAATTCATTTACTTCTGTGAATGAAGAGGAGGAAGTAAATGAAGGAGAATCTACCGAAGATGATGGGGAAATCAATAATAATTCTTCGAATGCTTACGATAAAGATAATATTTATAAATTGAATACGTTGATAACTTCAAGCGAATCTTTTGCTAAAGGTTCCGGTAATTTAACTACGATTAATGAGGCAGATAGTCCCTTCTTAAGATAATTTATAAGAAATTATTACAGACAGTATATAGAATATGACTTTGTTAAAATTAATGAAGAAAAGGTAACTACTCAATGAAAATAAATAATTAATAATATAAATGCTAAAAAATGTTGTAAAAATGACAACATGTTGGTCCTTTACCTTGTTAATTTAAAAATGTTTGACCATGTGAAAATGAAATTTGTTTTAATGTGCTCTTCCTATTGTTAATAGGTGGGTTTGGATTCTTTTTTGCAGTAGGTGGTTTTATTCTACTAGATGTATAACTGGCGCTGTTACTTGATACATTTGAATTCATACTTCTATTTGATCTCTTACTATTCAATACTTCTCCGACTGTCCCTCTCATTTGAGCTTGTCTGAGTTTTTGAATTAAATTATTTGATGGTACAACTTTGAGTTGAGTTGTAGAATCAGCACTACCATATGAAGCTGACGATACTCCACTGAAATCAGATGCCACTGATGAACCAGCAGAAGAAGCAACTGAGGATGTATTAGATGTAACTGAAGCAGTTCGGAATACAAATGAATTATTTCTATACTTGGAGTAAATACTAAGTAAATCATCATCACCTTCCTGTTCATCATCGTCATCTACTAATACAACTTCGATTTCCTTTCCATCTCTTGTTTTCTCGGTGATTGATCTGTACGATGTAGTAGAACTATTTCTATTTATCATGCATAAGTCATATTTGTCTTCAGTCAAATCGATTATTATACTTTCAGTATCTGAAGCTGATGATTCTGAAATTGGTGGAGAGGATCTATTTGTCAGGTTTGTTGCTGACGATATGGTGGGAGAGTCTATTGATAAATGATTGATATTCATATTTCTTAAACCTTTGTTTATGTTCGATACATCATAGTCATAAGAACTTGTTCTGCTAGTTATATCATTAAAATGTGAATCTTCGTGAGAAGTTGCATCTTTGAAATCAACTGCATATTTCACTTGATTTGGTGGTTCTTCTATTCTAATATTCATCTTTTCAGCTTGTTTTTCTTCCTGATGATGTAATGGTAGTATAGGTAGTTCTTTTGGGGGTAATGGATGCACTGAAACATGAATAGCAGCAGTTAATATGTCGGCAGAGAGCGATCTTGAATGCATACTTTGACGAATACTAGTTGCAACATCATTCATTTCAAAATCAATATTATGCATGGATTTATGACGAGTATGCCTTACGGGTGATATTAATTTTGTAGTAGGAGCAATATTTATATTTTCACTGCCACTCTCACTTAAACTCCAAGGAGTTGTTTTTGATAATCTTGGATCAGCATAAAAGGTATTCCAAGCATTATTATTATTTGGTTTAGAATTAACCACAAATTGATCAGTTTCTGATGCATTATATTCAGTTGGAGCTGATGAACGAGTCAGAATTTCATCAAAAGTTGTACCATTATATGAAGTATTAGATCTTTTAGAAGATAGATTATCTGAAAGTGAATTATTACTCAAGTCAGGTATTTCAATTTGACCACTAGATGAAGAAAAGAAGCTGACTTTAGATCTATCTGATTTTGTGGTATCGGCTCTTTTTCTAATTTCAGGACTATTGGTTATATTTAATGAATTATTAGGGAAATTGAAAGTCTTTCCTACTCCCTCATTATCTTTATCAATCACGAGAGTGGCCCTTCCAGATTCGATTTCCTTAGTTGATTCCTTTGAAGCTTCAATAATTGGAGTAATTGGAGTTAATGGTTCATTTTCAAATTGATCATCGCCTGAATCTAATTCTTGTCCTGGCATTTGTTTGGTTTTATTTATGGGAATAGTAGTTATCTCTATTTCTTCATCTTGCTCAGCAGCAGCAGCTTTTAATCTGCTGGTTATATCTTTCTTGACTTCATTATGTTCTCTTAATCTAGATGAAGTTACGCTATATTCACTGACTGATATATCAATAGATTCTTGAATTGATTCCCATGAATCATCAGTGGCATTAGATGATACACTTGATGTAGATGTAATTCTATTGGCTTCGATGAGAATTACTTTTGGTGGTTCTTGATGTTGATGCTGCTGTTGGTGTTGAATTTTTAATTGTTTCTCAGAAGGAAGAGGGATTTCTATTTTATTTGCTTTGAGTTGACTTGTAAATCTGGTTAAATTCATAAAATCACCTACCGAACTAAAAGAGCTAACTGATGATACTTGAGATTCATCACTGAAAGTTCTCTTATTGATTTTTAATTGAACATCTTTTGATTGAACTGGAGCATTTGATTTTTGTATTAATCTAAGATTCTCTTCATTTGGTGTTCTCGGGATGGATGTGACTTCTATTCCTGGAACAGACAATGCAGGATCTTTTAATGTTGATGATGCTTCTTGAACTGGTAGGATTGGCGGTGGTTTTCTTCTCCCTTCGGGAGACGATAATGATGATGTTTTGTTGATGTTTTCTGGATTAATGATTCTAATATTTGTATATGCTGGGGATTTTGTAATAGGTGGCATGCTTTTATTTGGAGTCACTGGTTGTTTAAGTATATTGGTATTGGTATTAGTTACTTTAACTTCTGAATCGATAGGTGGTAATGGAGGAAGAGTTTTATAACTCTTTACACTTGAATGCCTTGAACTACCACTATTAGAAACTTCTTCAATAATACTTAATTCATCATGGGCATTATAATTTGATTTGGCCACAATTTTCAGGATCTTTGTATTGTTGCTAACTACTAATGGAGGAGCTTGTCTTGGTTGAGGACGACGAGGTAATGAAATTCTTTTAATTAATTCTTGTTCAGTATATCCATTGTCTCCATCATCATCCGACAGTGAATCTAATTTTTGATAACCATTCCCATTATATACCAAACGAACTCTTTGTTTGTCAGGAGATTTTGATCTAATGGGAGATAATGATCGTACTTGATCATTATTTTTTGGACTTAATTTTGGAGGTGATTGAAGTGTAAATGGAACCGGAATTACATATTTACTTGTTGCAGTTGAAGTAGTAATATGAAGTTTTTTAGATATAGGTGACTTGGAGAATTTTTTTAATTGATCAGGTGTTAAAGTTGTATCAACTTTATTAGTAAATGCAGCTGCTGGTATTCTAATTTCAAAAGAATTTGGTGGCATTGATCTTCTATTCTTTATAGGAGAACTAGATCTAGCTCTCTGACTATCATCATATGCTTTCCTCCTTGTTAATAAGGACAAATCGTCTTGTGATTGCATTTGTCCTAACACTGACATGACAAAAAGTAAAGCAAAATTAATTAAAATTAATAATAATTAATAAAATGATAACTATATTAAACTAGTCGAAATGGAATTTGAATATTATATATGTAAACTTTTTGTACTACCAGGTGGAAAGTTGTGATGAATGATGAAAAAATTTAAATTAAATAAAATAAATTTAAATAATAATATAATATAATATAATATAATATAATATAAATTAAATTAAATAATAAAATAATAAAATAATAAAATGCAATTAGTACTAAATTCCAACTACGAAATTATTTTCTATTAACAATGGGTTGTTCAGTGACTACTGCAGTCTGTTCCAAAGGATGGTTTATACTAATTGCATTTCATTATTCGTTTCATTGTGCTAATTATATAAAATTTATAAAATTTATAAAATTTGTTTATTTGCATTCAATCCTAATTAGGAAATGCACTTTTTTTTTTCAAGGGCAAAAAAATATTCTTAACTTTGGATATGTTATTTTTTATTTTTTTTTATTTTTATTTTTCATCTTTGTAACTTATTATAGAAATCTATAATAATAAAATAATTGAACTGATCTGCTGGCCCCTGGCCCCCTCTCTTAACTTGATATCCTTTAAATTTATTTTATAATTCTATATTTGTTGTTTATGATTATGATATAATATTCTTTAAAATTAAAGTGTAGGTTTAAATTTCCTGTATATAATTTTTTTTGTTGTTTTAAAATTTTAATTTTTTTTTTGTTAGACGCGATTTATTTAAAAACATATCAACAAAATCAATAATAAACAAATTATATCTTGTTTGTTATCAATTCAATAAGGTTACTAAACTATTACTCAACGCGTCCAAATAATGGTTGAAATGTCATCACCAATTAAAGTGACACATCAATCACCTACTACACGATCATCCAACATAAATCTAGATGAATCATTTTCACCCGTTAAATTACCCTTAAAAACTCCTTCTAAAGATTTATTACTACCAGATACAAATCATCATAGAACTCCTGATATAATTATACAACATCCTCATGGACTAAGTGCTAAACTGGATGCTAGAGCTACCTCCAGTAATCCAAGAAGAAATACCATTCATAGTACAACTATTCCTAAAAGATCTTCATTAGTTGAAACTCCTTTAATATCAGGATCAAATCAAAAATCAAAACATCAATATCATTTCAATAATGTATCATTATCAGCAAAACAACAACAAACATCACGAGAATTTACTAATCAAACTACTGCCCATTATCCTTTAACATCTCCAAGATTATCCAATAAAAAGCCAATTGATATTGCCAGTATTAAAAAATCAAAAATAAGATTAGATTCAAGATTAAATGATATATTATCGAAAAATCAAATTGATCAACATGATAATGATGATGTTGGAAAGGAGAATAAAAATCCATTCGAAAGCTCTCCCTTACTTAAAAATTTAGAAAGTTCAATCATCAATGATTCAGTTAGTTCTCCAATAAAACGTACCTCAACTAAAGTTCAACAGGAAGAACATAATCAAATTCAAGTACAAGATCAAGAAGGGTCAGCCAGAAAAATAGCCAAAATAGTAACAAATGCTAATGATGAACTTGCTAATGAACATCTGATTCAAATTGATGATGTATTTTATAAAGAAGATTTGGTGGGTAAATTAGCTAAATCATCTCCAAATACTAGTAAAGTTAATAATTCTACCGGTATTACTAGTGCCACTACGACCACTAATGCAACTATAATTGATAATGATAGTGATAGTGATCCTGAAGATTATGGTCGAATTGAAAATACTATAAGTCAGACTATAATGCCAAATACTGTGGGATTAAATATTAATAATAAATTTAATTCATCAGATATCACTCATACTCAATTAGGTAAAATTTTCAGACTGGAAGATTATTCAAAAGATTATATAACTCCTCAAAGATATACTGAACCAATTGCCAAGAGTCCTGCTACGAATCAACAAGTTAGAGTTAATACTTTGGAAAATGTTGTTGAGGATAATAATGCAGAAGGTGAAGAAGACGTTGATAAATCATTGAGAGATATAACAAGTCCATTAAAGAATCATTTTATAAGTGTATCTAATGAATTCTATGGAAATCCTCCTGAAGAATATGAAGAAGATGATAAATTAGAAAATGAACCAACTATAAATTTCTTGATGTCACCAAATTCAAAGCCAGTATTTTCACTTGAACATATTAATAAGATTCATAGAGATAATGATAAGAAATCCAATGATTTATTGTCACAACTTACTTCTAAAGATAAAAAAATATTGGAGCTTTCACAAGAATTAAGTAAATTTCAAGATAGTTTAATTCATTCCGAACAAGAAGTTAGGGATTTGAAAGAATCCAAAACTAAATTAAGAAGTAATGAAGAAATTCTTTCTATTCAATTAAAGCATAATGAACGAGAATTAGCTTCATTAACAAAAAATTTTAAAATTAAAGAAAATATAATTCGTAATTTAAAAATCAAATTAAATTCTAATAATTTAAAGAATGAAGAAGAAAATAAGATATTAAATGAAAAATTAAAATCAATTTATGTTGAAATTGATGATTTAAAACTTCAATTATCGGAATCAACCAATTTAAATTTACATAATACAATTAAAATAGAAGCATTATTAAAAGAGAAGGAAGATTTATTAAATGATGTTGAAACTTATAAGACTCAAAATAGTGAATTAAGTTCTGAAATTGAAAAATTACAATTACATCAAAATGATTTATATAGTAAATTAGATGAATTAAAATCAAGAAATTCAGAATTAGTGGCTGCTAATGTTGAAAATGAAACTTTAATTAAAGAATTTGAATCAGTTGCAAATACAAAAATAAGTGAATTAGAAACTACTATATCCAATATTAATAAAGAGAAGGAAGAAGTTCTTGAAAATTTAGTAAAGAGTGAAGAATATGAAGATAACATTAAAAACTTAAAATCTGAATTAAGTCAAGCTGAAAATTCTAAAGAAAAACTTTCGATAAAATTAGGATATTTAGATAATTCTAATAAGATATTACAGAATGATGTTGAGAAATTTGAAAAGATTTTAAAGGAAAAAGATGAAATAATTTCTGAAGATGTGAATAAAATGAATGAATTGGTAGAAGCAGTTAACAAGAAAGAAGAAGAATATAAACAAGAAATAGGTGAAATGCAAGATGAAATCGATGCCCACAAAGTGAGTAAATTGAAGGCTCTTGAAGAAGTTGAATCCTTAAAGACACAAGTCGAAAGCACCAAAATTGAAGCTGATAATGAAGTTAAAAGACTTGCTCAATATTTACATCATGAATATGCAGAAAAACATGTTAAAAAATTAGGTGACGTTAAAGTTCATTATGAAAAGGAAAAGGAAAATCTTATTAGAGAGAAGAGATATGCCGAACGTGAAGTTGAATTATTAAAAAGAAAATTAAATAATTCTTTAGAAGAAATTCACCAATTAACAGAATTTATTGATGTCAATAAATTACAATATCAAGGTTCAAATGCTCCTGCTCGCCTTAGTCCAAAGAAGTCTAATGGTGGTAGTAGAAGTTCAAGGTATTAAATAATTCTAAATATATGTACCAATATAAATAAAGATGCATATTTATATCGTATAGTTATAGATGTAATAATAATTGCCATATAAGAACTCACGTGATCTCTAGTTTTGTGTAATTTACTTAGGAGTATAAATTGAGAATTCATGACCAAATTCTAAAGAATTCAACAACATAAAGGTTTCCCTTTCTTTAATGAAACCAAATTAAGTATTTCATTCAAACAGAATTCATCAATCATATATAAATCCAATAAATAGGGTAGAATTATTGTACATCTTTAGTGGTTGTTGCAAAAACGGAAAACAAGAATTTTTTTAGCATTAAAAAAAATATTATAGAAAGCATTATTAATCAAAAAAAAAGGGATAAACACATATAATACGTAATAATGTCAAATCACGAAGCCAGGAAGTTGTATGAAAACATTATTGAGGATGTTATCAATGATTCAAGACAAGATTTTGAAGATAGTGGAATAGATGAATCAACATTACAAGAGTTGAGAAAAATATGGTGTGAAAAATTAAGTCAATCACTAGTTGCCAAATTTTCATGGGATGAAGAAGAAGTTGATGAATCAGCATTGGAATATCCAGTTACTACTGGAAGTGAACCAGCTAATAAGAATATTACTAATGATGTGCATCTTACCAATGGATCAACTGGTATAGAATCACCAGCAACACAGTCATCTAATATTTTGTCATATGAAACAGTTGCGGGAGGCATTGAAATTCCTGATTTACTGAAAAATAATGTGGATGAAGATCATACAACGGGATTATTATTACCAAAGATAAATCAAGCTGATGGTACTTTTGAATTTACAATATATACTGATGGTGCCAAAGATTTCATGAAGGGTCTTAAGGAATCAAATGATAAAAAATCCAAAAAGAAAATACATCAAGCCGATGGTAACTACGGTGATGATGATGACGATGATGATGATATATTTAATGATTCAGATGATATCAATTCAGATTTAGATGATGATTTAGAAAGTGATAAATCGGATGCTGAAACAGGTGAACAAGAAGGTCAACTTATGTTGTGTTTATACGATAAAGTACAAAGAATTAAGAATAAATGGAAGTCTAATTTAAAG
The DNA here is from genome assembly GCA_030563665.1 of Scheffersomyces broadrunensis. Lineage (NCBI taxonomy): Eukaryota > Fungi > Ascomycota > Pichiomycetes > Serinales > Debaryomycetaceae > Scheffersomyces > Scheffersomyces broadrunensis. The sequence goes on along the minus strand of JAJMJS010000036.1, from coordinate 29,631 downwards.
GAAGGGATTGCAAACATAGATGGAAAGGATTATGTTTTCCATAAAGCTACAGGAGAAAGTGAATGGTGATTTTCGGTGGCGTTACTATATTCATCGCTATATTCTTTAACTAACGAAACTAAAATGAAAAATCCTATCCCCCAATCTGTATTATTTATTAAAGTTGTATTTAGAGTTATCTTAAATATGCAAATCATATACCAAAGCTCATAATAAATAAAAAATTTATACTGTATTCTCTTTTTATTGAAATATATAAAATAAGATTAAGTAAGAACAAAAATTAGAAATAAGAACAGAAGTATTGAAATGAAAACAAGTTATCATGAAAACGTAGCAGCCTGGCTTGATTTTTTTTTCTTTAATATAAAAAGTCATGATTTAAAAATTTGGAATATGAATGTCTAAAATTTCTCTTTTTTCATCAGCAATTGGTCTACCATTTTCAAATATACAATCAAAATCTTCTAATAATGTACGAAGAACTTCCACTGAAATATTTAAAGTTGGAGAAAATACTATACAAACATTTCTTAAATTCATTCTATTAGTTTGACTTTGACTGATAGTTTGAGTTAAGAATTTGAATATAACATAAGACATATCATAATGAATTTCATCCACATTAGCAATGTCATTGAAGTAATCCCTAAATATAATGGCCAATGAAGATGGTGGTAAGGTTGAATTTTGTAAGATTACATTATGTAAATGATTATAAGCTTTTAATCCCAATATTGGAGTTGGTAATTCTCTCAAATATGTTTTAAATAAACCAGCAACAGTGTTTATATCAGGTTTTAATTCAGAGTCAAATAAATCTAAATCATAACGAGTATTAAATTGATCTTTTAATTGCCTAATGGCGGTCGCAGAACCACTTAATCTGAAGATACCTTCTTCATATATTGCACCAGTTCTAGTTAAATAATCCAAACATCTGTAACAAATACTTGGAATATTTTTACCCATAAATATTTGATTCGAAATCTTGTAGGCTTCTTCCACTTCTCTACCAAATATTGCCTTGGTCACACCATTTTCAAGATTCATTTGAAGTAAATATTGCGAAATAGTAGAAGTTGAATGACCCATGCTGGTTGAATGACCCATAGTTGAAGGTATAGAAGAAGTATCTACTTCATCCAATATATTAGTTGTCGATAATTGTGATGAATTTTTACCTTTAAATTGGAATATACTTCTCATTTTATTTTTCTTTGTTTCCTTAAATTCTTTCTCATCTAGTGATGTGGTAGTGATATGAGATGATTGATCATTGTTGTTACTCTTTTGATAATTCAGAGAAACAGAAGAACCATTAGTATACTTTCTTGATGTTGTTTCAAGATCATCGGGATATCTACTCGAAGGAGTATCAACAAAATCATCCGACTCAGCGGATATTGCTGAAGTATTACCAACATCACTAAATTCTACCAATGCAGATACCCAAGAATCTCTTTCATCATCGGTTTCAGCACAAAAGAAATATTTTGGTAAAGACGAAGATAATTTTGAAGATTTTTGCAGTTCAATAATCAAGAACCCATGCCTATATCCTTTTTCTTCAGCAACACTATCTTGAGATTGGGTACCAATTTGAGCACCCTTTAATTGGATTTGTTCAATGACTGGTCCTCCTGGAAATTCATAAATTTCTAAGGCTGGTCCATCTACTTGACACCACCTTATTTTCCAAGTACTTCCCAATCCTTTATAACGACGAACTAAAGGACCTTCTTTTCTTGCTCCACTTTTATAATCATCTAAAGGATTAACAAAATCCAATGAAAGAAATTTACATATTCTATAAACCACCAGTTGAGGAATGTGGGGCATAACAAATATTGATTTAAAAAATGCTTGTAAAGCATGTCTTCGTTGATCGATTTTACTTGGTGCTGTGGAAAGAAATAATGATTTATCAGGTATTGGAGGTAAACCAAAATATTGAACTATGGGCCTTATATCATTATCAAATGAAATTAATTGAGAATATGTCTTTCTGATTCTCCACATTTCTTTATCTGAATCTCTATCATTCACAGAGATCGTTACATTCGGTTCATCTGACTTCTTATTGGAATGAACCGGAATTGTACTAACAACAACTATACTGACAGTCTGGAATTCTTCAGGTTTGATCAATAATAGGGCATCGTCTTCATATTTTGGGGTATTTAAAATATTAAAACTTGATCCAGGAGTTTGCGCTGAAAATTTACTTTGGGAATCATTACCAAATTCAGTAGTTAGAGGAGTTCTAAGACCCTCGCTGTCAAATTTGTGAGTACTTAATTGGCCCGGACTCTTCTGTGAATGAGAGAATGAACCTTGTATTGGAGATGAAATATAGCTTCTTGCATCTTCTTCAATTGCTGGATTAGGAATATCATTCAATTTCATGTTAAACTTTCCGGTTGATATTACATCTGGAGTTGTTGGTGGACGAAAAACACTACTAGTCTCACTAGTGAACTGTGGTGTTGTTTGAGATATAGGTGAGAACTTTCCTTGACTTGGTATAGGAGAAGCTTGACTAGTTAAAAGGCTATTAAGTTCAAATGCAGCCGGCGACTTTAATCCTATTGAGTCCTGTTCATGATATATTGGTAGTTGCAGTGGTGGTGGGGGAGGTGGAGGTTGTTGTTGTGATTGAGGTTGAGATGGGGATGAGGATGGAGACTGTATATATGTCTGATCTATTAATGAAGAGCTTACATCCCGTTGATTTTGTTGCAATGAGGGTGGCAATTTTATCCTAGATTTATAAGAATTACTTAGACTTCTCTCAGATCCTCCTGAACCTTGAGAGGTTTTAGGTTGAGAATATACTGGCTTTTTAAGATCATTATTATCTCCTGGTATTGCTATAGGAGTTACTGAACTTCCGCTACTTGAAATACCTGAAGAGGGAGCTTGGTTTCCAAATGAAGATTGAGAACCATTCAGCGGTTTTGTAGATTCGAGATTATTAACTCTAGATGATGTAGCAGGAACTGTGTAAGCTAATACAGGACTTAAGCCAGATGATGACGCCAATGAATAAGTTTCTCTTTTAGCTTCTTCTATCTTAACGTCATTATAAGAAATTTTATTACTGTCTGTTAAATTCTTACTTATTGAAGTTGATGATGATAAATTACTTAAGTTTGAAGTTGAATTTGGTATACTTATTACAGGAGATATTGGAGATTCAGTAGATGATGAATTATCATTATTTGATTGGAGTCTTTCATTTGAATTACGTCTTCTTCTTGAAGAACGTGAAGGTATATCTGAAGATTCATCATTATATTTTGGTATTATTATTTCTTTTTCCTTTTCCTTTTCTGATTTAACGGTATCAATTGATGATATTGGTGGTTTAACTTCTGGTGCAGTATCAAAGGATGAAACTGAAAGGTCGTTATTGGTATTATATGGTAAGTAATTTGATTTGGTAAGTCCAAGTAGCTCAGAAATTTTTTTATCTTTTCTTCCTATTAAAGCCTGTAATTCACGATTTTCAAATATTAATTGTTCAATAAATTGTTCATCGGTTAATGTAGAGCGATCAAATCTTGGATCTGAAGGCGCTATATCTTGCACATTCCTTTTCCGTTTCAGTACTGATTGGGTTGGTATGGTGATTGTAGTCACGTCCATACTTGATTATAAGTTCTTGATTGTTGGTACAATGTGAATATGAGTATTAATTTAGACGATTAACGTGACAAGTGACGTGTATGACATGAAAAAAAAATTATATTATAATCTAATTGTGTATAATCTAAACCACTATACCAAAGAAATAAGAACAATATATAACTCTAATTAGTTCTTTTCTTAATGTCTAAGTTATTGAAGTTATTTTATTTATAAAGTTTTTGACTTTTTAACACTTGGTTAACGTCTGTCCTCTTTTTTCTTTTTTGTTTCCTTTGTAGAGAAAAATAAAAAAAAATTTAAAAAAAAAATAAATTTAAAAATAAAATGTCGTCGTAAAAATGTCGTGCGTCTCTAAATTTTATTTTAAAACTTAGTTGAGGCGACAGTGAGCCATGTAAGAGACTGTAACCGTGTTAGAGTTAAAATTTTAAAAGCTTGTTAAAGTTAAAGAAGTATTAAACTATTATAAAAAATTATTTAAATGATAATTCTTTTTAAGATTATGTGTGATCATCTAGTTAACGCACCAATAGATCTCTGGGAAACATTAACTGTTTTTTTTTTTTATTAAAATGAAAGTTTCAGGGGGAGTGCCTAATTAAAATCACAAGGTTAATTCAAACTCTAAAAATGCGACATCATATATATTTCCTGATTAGGGCAAGGATCAAGGGTCTCTTTATTTTTCTTAATTGGAATTTCACCAATTTAATACAAAAATCAATTATACTTTAAAACTTTATTCAACTCAAATTAGTTCAAGAATACTTCTGGATTACATAGTTCCCCTTTACAACAAAGTGCAGTTAAGTAAGATCAAGTGTGGTAGATTTATGCAGGATCTTATGTACCTTATGTATGGTGAGGCTGAAACATTGTTGAATGAATATATGTATATTTATCTATATATATATATATATATCTATGCGCTCCTTTTACTTATACTTGGGAATGGCATTTAAAACTGACTCTTCATGGATTTGTTGTTGTTTTTGTGCAGTTGCCAACTTCTTATAATATGATCTTGTATGTCTCATAATCCTTCTTTCATCTTCTGGATCAACTTTTAATGGACTATTTGAGACTTCTAAAACTCTAGCTGGATGATGATAATCTATTATTTCTTTAATCATTTTATTCACTGGTTCATTATTACCATTTAATTCTTCTTCGTTTGGTTCTTCTTCATATTCATAAATATAATGAGCTGGTAAAATAGCGTTGGGCATCATTGAACGACCTAATTTTATAACTTCATTAGCCCAAATTGTAATTCCACTTTGTGGCTTCTTATATGGAGACCAATTTTTCTTACATCCTTTAATTAATTCTTTCATAACTTGTTCTGTACCCCAAGTTTGATTCCAACTTATTTCATCATCATTATTTAGACCAATTAAATGAGAAAATATTCCCATTGATAAAGCTCCATCACTATATCCACCTTCTAGAAATGAAACTACTTTACCATCAGTATGAATTTTAGCTAATTTAACTACATCTTTTGTGAAAGTTGAATAAAATGAAGTGGGAACATTTATGCCATGCCTTTGCATTTGTGGATTTTCATATTCCAGGGCATCAAACCCTGCTGAAATTGTAATTAATGGTTTAAATGGTGGTGGAGGGGTTGGTTTGGGGATTGACTGATTATATAGATGAGGTTTTAATAAGTATTTATTGTATTTTGATAATTCAGTTACATATTCTTGATATTCTTGTTCATATTGTTTTTTTGAATTATTTAAAAATTGATTGGCACGATTTAAGATTGCCACATATTTAGTTTGATAATGCTTATAAAATTCTTCTTCATTATTCCATTCTTGTAAATGAACATTCCAAATATTTAAATCATGATCCATTATACAAGTTGATGCATTTTTTATATTTTCCTTGGTAGCATATCCTAATTCTGTTGGATAAGATTTTATGTCATGTAATGAAAAATATCCAACTTTTGGATATGTTGCAAATCGTTTACCATAATCATTTCTAGGATTAGTAGTGGGGTCTAATTCATCATCTTCATCTTGACCATAATCACCCTGAAATCCTGCTCGTTCCCAACAAATATCTTGTGAACCATCTCCATGATGTAAATCAATATCTAATATTACACAATGAGTAATATCGTATTTTTCAAAAGCATATTCTATACCAATTTGAACATTATTTAATAAACAAAATCCACTTGGTAAACAAGCATGAGAATGATGACCAGGAGGTCTAATCACAACAAACGCTAAATTATAATTAGATGATGAAGGTTTGGGTTTTTCATAAAGCGAATCAATAGCAGTTTCAATCGTACCTATGACTCCTTCAATGGCATTTATAGTTTTTGGATTTAAATAAATATCACCAGTATTCCAATCTTCTGGAACTTCTAATTGATTATTTATTAATTTATCATGAGATTCTAAACATAATTCAAATAATTTCTTGGGCCAATTCTTGCCATGGATTTTTCTAACGTGAGATGAAAATAATGAACTTCTTTTATTTGAATTTATAATTTTGTAATAGAATGGATACATGGTTAATGCAGCGGCAACTCCTATACATGAAGCTAATAATCGTTGAGGGCGTTCAAAAATAGTTGAAAGATAAGATTTTGAAACCCAATTTCTACCAAATGCATGCTCAGAAGAATAAGGCGATAAAATAATTAAAGTTTTCTCAAAATCGTTTTTAAATCTTGGAGATTCAGTTTGAATATGAGAATTTGATTCTAAAAAATCAGTAAAACTTTTATTAAATTTTGTTAATGAATGATCAATTAGTATAGAAGGTTTTAAAATCGAATCATATTTGGGATCTAATTTCTGCTTGGTATAATATTCATCTAATCCAGGACTTGGACTAGATGATTTCTTGACTGTATTATTATTATTTGTTGTTGTTGTTTTCGTGGCATATTTAGGTTGTAAACTATATCTTCTATTGGTTTTGAATTTGGGTATCTGTTCCAGGATAAATTCTTCTTCTTCCAATTCATCAATGTCAACAATGCTTTGATCTCGTGTATAATTAAAAGTTGTATTATTATGTAAAACAGTATGATCAATTGAAATATCTTCGACTTCATTTTCATTGGCGGTTGATCTAATAGTCAAGGTAGTTTCGAATTGAGAGATCAATGATTCTTCCTCGTCGTCATCATCCTTATCTCGATTCTCTCGTAATTTTGACAGTGACATTTATAATAATTGATGAAAAAAATTATTGTGATCTTTAACGTGGGGGAATTTTTTGATTTGCCTTGGGGAATGAAAAATAAATATAGTATTTACAAAAAATAAAAATCAAGGTGAACTATGAACTATTTTTTTTTGATTAATTGAAATGACTAAAGGGTAGGATTAAAAAAAAGTCAAGTATATGATTAGAATAGATATAAAATATAATGGATTTTTATATATAAAAAGACATTTGATAAATTGATTTGATATTAAAAAAAATTTATCAACAGATCAGACTGATTTTATTTTTTTGTTCTCTCGCAGGAGTTGTATTTATTTTATTTTCAAAACAATTGAAATTTTTCGCATCTTAGTGTAACTTGAATATTTAATATTTAATTAAAATTTTTTATTATTACTTAATTATATAATATAATCTATTCATTTTCAACTATCAAAGATCTTTGGATTTATCTTTTGTTCTAATCTTGGTACTTCTCCAACATTATGCTTTCTTTTTCTAATTACATTTTCAATGAATGCTTCACCAGCTTTATAAGATGATCTAACTAATGGACCACTTGCCACATAAAGAAATCCCATTTCTAAAGCTTTATCTCTCCAATAATCAAATTTATCCGGGGTTACATATTCAACTACTTTCATATGTCTTTTTGTTGGTCTCATATATTGACCAAATGTTACAACATCACATTTAATATCACGTAAATCTTGTAAAGTTTTCAATATTTGTTCATCAGTTTCACCAAATCCTAACATTAATGAAGTTTTAGTAACCAACGAAGGTTTTGTCTGTTTTGCACGTTCTAAGATTGATAATGATTGTCTATAAGTGGCTCTTCTATCTCTTACAAATGGAGTTAAATCTTCAACAGTTTCTAAATTATGAGCATAAACATCTAAACCTGAATTAGCTAAAATTGAAGCCATTTCTAAATCCCCTCTAAAATCTCCTCCTAAAACTTCAACTAATATTTGTGGTGCCTTTTGTTTTATCTTTATTACAGTTTCTGCTAAATGATTAGCACCACCATCAATTAAATCATCTCTATCAACGGTTGTTAATACAACATAACCTAATCCCCATCTACTTATGGCTTCTGCGGTATTTTCTGGTTCCATTGGATCGGGTTTGGCTGGGTTTCTATTGGTCTTTACTGAGCAAAATCTACAACCTCTAGTACATGTATCACCTAGTAACATAATTGTTGCAGTTGCTTCTGATTTTTTCCCACCCCAACATTCACCAATATTTGGACATTTTGCTTCTTCACAAACGGTTGATAATTTCAATTCTCGAACATCCTTTTTAACATTATTAAAACTTTTACCCTTTGGAATTGGAACTTTTAACCAACTTGGTAATTTTTGATTAGGATCTTTTCTAGCCGATTCTAATGGATCAATTAATTTTTGCGCTGCAGTTCCACTAATAAAATCATCAAATGATGGACCTTTGTTTAATTCGTCTGAGAATTTCGTACTTCTTCTCTTTGTCTTTATAGGTTCTATTGGAGGAGTTGAAGCTGTGGCTAAGGTTCTTAATGATACTTTAGTAACGGATCTTACCAGTATATTTTTTATCGATATCATTAGTTAATTATATTATTATGATTATTATGAATACGGATATGTGGAAGTATATGAGGATGAGTACTCTAATGAATAGTTATAATACAATAATTAAATATATCTATTTGTAATGAATATATTTGATGGGCTAACAAAAATATTTTTTTTTTTTTTTTAGTTTTTTTTTACTTCTCGATTTCTATTTTTTTTTTTTGACTTCGGTAAAGGAGGGGAGGAGTTCCCGGCGAATGCAAAATAAAATAATAGTAATATAAATTGAATATACATATAATATACTATAATAGTTTATACAAAAGTAGAGATTGTTAATGAGTTATTAGTTAATTAATTGGCTCTATGTCTTAAAGGAGACGATGAATTTTATCATCTTTAAAATTATCTAAATCACTTAAATTGTCCCACCATTTAAATAAAAAGGAATTACAAATTAATTTAAACCATGGAGTAAATACTAATGAACTATCATTAAACATTGATTTTAATTCATCAATACTAACAAATTTATAATCAGATACTTCATTTAAATTGGCATTTATAGTAACATCTTGAGATGATTTAAACATCAATATATAATCAATTTCATGTTCACCCCATTTTGAATCTGATTCATTATTATTAGTTATACCGGCATTGCCAGCTTTATAATGAATTCTGGTTAAAAATTGAAAATTGTTTATGGGAGTTTCATTATATGGAATACCTAATTCATGATCTAATTTTCTTTGAGCTGCATGTTTAACTCCTAATATAGCATTATTTAAATGGTTAACTTGAGATGATGAATCAGTTATACCTAATTCAATTGGTACACATAATGGATGAGAGCAACATGTATTTGTCCACATACCTGGAAAAGTGATTTTTTCATCGGCTCTTTTTTGTAATAATAATTCATTTTTTGAATTAAACAAAAAAACAGAAAACGCACGATGTAATAATCCTTGATTAATATTATCCATTATATGACATAACTTCTTAGTACCAGCTCCAACTGGTTTATCATCATTATCTAATACAATACATAATTCTTCCATTAATCTAATTTGTTCTTCATCATGACCTTGAAATAATGAATCGTCTTGATCATTAATATTATTATTGGTGGTGGTGATGGTGACATCTTGTCGTGGTATACCTGATATTTTCTTTAATGGGGTTATATCGTTCCATTTATTTAAAATATCTTGAGATGAAAGACTTGCAACTAAATTGGCATATTCTGATGAAGTCATGATGAAAGAAAGAATGTATAATGTATTATAATGAATATATGAAAAATATTGGGAATTGAAAGTAGAATAAGGGGTGGTCTCGTGGGTACTTGGTCTAATCTTTCCAATAGATAATATAAGTATAGTATAATATATATATCAATTATTCAAAGAAGTTGAATTGTTTATATAATTAATTTTATTATGTTTAAATTTTCCTCACCATCAAACCAAAATTTTTTTTTATACGACAAAAATTGTTTTTGTTTTTAACGTTTTATCGCGTATTAAAATTTAATTAATATGTACATATATTTATTATGATAAACAAATATATTATTATTAATAAAAGTATATATGATATCATCATCAAATGATATTCATATGATTGAGATATATTAAGTATAGAGATAACAAGATATATATATATATATATATAATTCAAATATTCTATAAAGTTCTAAATCGCCTCTAATCTCTCTAATCTCTCTGTATGGTAAATTATTTATCCATCAGCACACGACCACACAAAAAAAAAATAAAAAATAAATTTTTCATAAAAAAAATTTCCAACGACAATTTTTCAAATACGTAGCCATAACCAAATTTTGATTTAAACAGATTTCATAAACAGAATAATCTTTTTAAATAATTTTTTTTTATTAATTTAATTTAATTTAATTTAAAATATAAAATTCAACTGTTGTGTGGGTATTTATTTCATATCATCTTCACCTGATTGATTAATTGCTTCTCTGGTCTTTGCTACTTTTGTCCGTGTGTCCCCTTCCCTTACGTTTCCTTGACTACTATTTTATACTATAATGTCTACTACTACTGCTACAAAAAAATCAACCACCAATACCGATCATTTTACTTCTAATGGTAATGGCGATTCAAATGGTAATTCAAATGGTAATTATCAACCAAGAAAATTCATTAAACGTCCTGATGATAAAGTTTTAAAGGAAAAAATTGATGGTTTAAAAGAAGATATTAAAAAATTAGATCTTACTAATAATGAATTAAATGCTCAAATTACTAAATTACAAATTGATCCAAAAGTTATTGAAAGAAGAAATGAATTACAAACTCAAATTAAATCATTAATTTCTAAACAATCAAATGTTAAAAATGATAGAAATTTAATTAATGAACAAATTAAAAATATTGATTCTCAATTAAAGAAAAAAATTACTGAAATTCAATTACAAACTTCAAAGAATCAATATAAAACTATTGAAGAAATTGATTCTAGAATTGAATATTTAGATCAATTAATTGGTGCCGGAGATTTGAAATTAGCTGATGAAAGAAGAAATGTTAAAGAAATGTCATCATTAAGAAAATTAAAGAAAGATTTTGGTAATATTGAAAAAATTCAAGTTTTAATTGATCAAGATAAAGAAAAAATTTCAGTCTTAAAATCAAAATTATCTTCAGGTCAATCAAAAGAATTAAGTAATGAATTTGATAAAGTTCAAAAAGAATTAGATGAAATTAATGAATCTTCAAAATCAACTATTTCAAAAAGAAATGATTTATATACTAAAAGAAATGATATTAAAAAGCAAAAGGATGATTTATATAATGAAATTAGAAAATTGAAATCATCATTTGATGAAGAATTTACTAAATTTAAACAAACTTTAGCTGCTGAAAAGAAGAAAAGAGATGATGAATATAAATTAAAATTACAACAAGAAAAACTTTCTAGAAGAAAAGAAGAAGCTGAAAAACAATTAGCTGAAGCTTCAATTCCAGCTTTTGAATCTGAAATTTCTTCAATTCATAATTTATTATCTCATTTTGATCCAACTTATATTAAACCAACTACCACCAAGACTAAAACCAATGGTTTTGTATCATCTAATAATATTAGAAAAGTTGAAATGCCTCAAGATGTCGTTGTTCTTAAAAAGGAACCAGAAGCATTTTTTAGTGGTTCAAAGGGAAAGAAGAATCTTAATAAAAAATTATCATCATCTAAATCAAAGGGCAAATTTACTGTTGATCCAGAAATTATTGTTGCATTAGGTGATTTATCTATTCAATTTCCAACTAAAGAAGATGATGTTCCAAGCACCATAACTGTTTTAAAGGAAACTTTAACTTCATTACAAGCAAAACAAGAAGAACAAACTAAATTAAATCTTGAAAAGGCAAAGGCAAGAATTGCTAAATTAGAAGCTGATGAAGATAAAGAAAATGAAGAAGAAGAAAAAGAACAAGTTGAAGAAGAAAAAGGTGATGAAGTTGAAACTCCTAAAGAAGAAACTACTGAAGAATCAAAGGATTAAAGCTTTTTCCTTTTTCCTTTTTTTTAAAAAAAAACAACCACCGCTACCTCCTCTATACTTTTTTAATTCCCCCGTAAATAGCTTTCAAATACAATCGTTTTAAAAAATTCAAAGCCCACAATATCACTACTACTACTACTACTACTACTACTACCAATAACATTTATTATTTTACAAAAACCAAAAAATAAAAAAAAATTAATTTCCTTTGACATGCTTTAATAAACAAAAAAAGATTAATATCTAAATATCTAATAATCTCACCTTATTTTGCACAATTATAATTTATACTATTTATATATCTATATAATAATAATAAAAAAAATAAATGAACTTTGTTATATTATATTTTATTTTGCATCAAGCTTTTTCTTTTTTGGTTTGGTGTGAGATTTTTTTTTGTCTTCTCGTCTTCAAATTTTTTTTTTTAATCGATGAGAAGAATAACGAGTACAGGAAGAAGACTAAGGTTATAGTATAAAATGGCCAAAAGGAAATCAGAAGAGGTGATTACTCATCCCACCAAGAAACCAACTAAGGTTGCTTCAACTAGACAAATATCAATTTGTATTCCATCAACTATAATTTCCAAGAAGAATGCATATAATTTAGATCAAATTACTCATATAGCTTATCAAATTGCTAAAGCTTGTACGATTTATGATAATGTAGTAGAGATCATCATTTTAGATATACCGAATGATGATGATGATGATCAAGATGATTCCAATAAGAAAGTAGTGGAGATGAGTGGGACTAAAGGAGGAAAGAAATTAAAGTTTAGTTTTACTGATGAAGAAATAATTGGTAAAAAGTCTGCACCAAAAATTGAAAAAGATAATGAAGATGATGATGAAAAAGAAATAATTAAAGATAATGATGGATATTTATTAGCCAGTCTTTTGCAATTTTTTATAACTCCACCATATCTTATTAAAAGTTTATTTCAAAATCAAAATCAAATTAATTTTAAAAAATTTAAATATGCTTGGAAATTACCAAAACTTACTACATTACCATTTATGAATAATAATAAAGTATATCAAGATTTCAAAGAAGGGTTAACTGTTAGTAAAGAAACTCCTAAGATAACCACCAAAAAGAATATTCGTAAAAAGAATCCTTATAAATTAAAAACTACAAAATATGTTAATATTGGAGAATCAAAATTATTTGAATTAATTAATATTAAACGAGAAATTCCAATCAATTCAAGAGTAACGGTTGATTTAAAGAATAGGACCATTGTTGCTCCTCAATTAGCTTATGGAATTCAGGGTAATAAATCATCATTTGGTTATTATATTAGATTTGTTAAAAAATTTAATAATTTATTTACAGAAAGTTCCAATATAAATGGGTATAATTGTAGTATTTTTATAAATTGTGATGATTATTTTAATTCCAATGAAAAAATTCAAAATTTATCAAATTTATCAGAATTAAATAATAAACATGATTTACCATCAGATGGTAATTTATTATTAATTTTTGGAAATTATAAAGATTTTGAAAAAAGTTTTAAAAATGATCAAGAAAATTTAAAAGATATTGATAATGTAAGTCAAATGTTTGATAATAAATTATTAGTACCAAATGGTATAAAGATTGAAGATGCTTTATTAATTGCTTTAACTAAGATCTAACAAAACGTGTGATATGTGGCACGTGATGAGCTATGTAATATAAAGAACCATTTTAATATCTATATATGTATATTTATATATATATATATATAATGATTTAATAATAGAAGATTAGAATGATGATGTGAACATATATATATATATATATATATATATATTGTATGATGTATTCAAGTGTAGTATATGTATAGATATATAATATAGATTGTTACTATTTATAGGTGTCCATTACCAAATTGATCTAGACTTTGACTCAATTAGGTATGTGTACTGCATATAATGCATGTTGCTTATTGTTGTGTTTTGTTTTTGTTTTTGTTTATTTATTTATTTATTTTATTAATGTTATTTTTAGTAAGAGAGTGAGAGTGTGCATAGACAGACAAAAAAAAAATTTTCTATGAGACAATTGACCCCCAGTGGGAGAAAGAAAAAAATTTAATTAGATCTCTAAATCTTCTTCTCTTCTTCTTTTTCTTCTTTATACAAAGTATCATCATACACCTTCGTTTTACTTATACTTAGATAGATTCTATCCATCTACTTATTTCATTTCCTCCCCGTTCATTTTACTGAATTCTTTCATCCTTAACGATCGTTTCATTATAATTATTATTAACTTTTAATCCATTCGTTTCAGATTAAAAACAAAAAAAAAAGCAAAAAAATTTTATTTTTACAAAATCATCAAATTTTATACATTTCATAATAAATCATATACTTTATAATGCAATTCAAATATTTAACTGCCCTTGCAGCTCTTACTGCTTCTGTGTCAGCTATCGGTAATGTATGTATCATATTATTAATTCTATTTTTTCTAGGCCTTATTTTTTTTTCCTATCAATCATGAAGATTGATCATTTCTTTAAAAATTAGCCGACGATCAAAACAAAAAAAAATTGTTTACTAACATACTATTTATTTCTAGCTTGCATTCAATTTAGGTGTTCAAGATAATGCTGGTAATTGTAAAACCAGTGCTGAATATGCTACTGATTTCTCCAATCTTGGTAGTTATAGTAAAATTGTTAAAACTTATGCTGTTTCTGATTGTAATACTTTACAAAATTTAGGTCCAGCCGCTGAAGAAGCTGGTATTCAAATCATGCTTGGTATTTGGCCAACAGATGATGCTCATTTCCAAGCTGAACAATCAGCTTTACAACAATTTTTACCAACTATTTCAATTGATACAATTTATTCATTCTTAGTTGGTTCTGAAGCTTTATATAGAGGTGATTTAACTCCTCAACAATTAGCTGCTGATATTGCAACTATTAAATCTTTATTACAAAATATTAAAGATAAAGATGGTAAATCTTATGGTACTGTTCCAGTCGGAACTGTTGATTCTTGGAATGTTTTAGTTGATGCTTATAATGCTCCAGCAATTGAAGCTGCTGATTTTGTTTATGCTAATGCTTTCAGTTATTGGCAAGGTCAAACTAATGCAAATGCTTCTTATTCATTCTTTGATGATATTATGCAAGCTTTACAAGTTATCCAAACTACTAAAGGTTCAACAGATATTGAATTTTGGGTTGGTGAAACTGGTTGGCCAACAGATGGTACTGCATTTGAAGCTTCTGTACCATCAGTTACAAATGCCGCTAATTTCTGGCAAGATGCTATTTGTGCCATGAGAGGTTGGGGTGTTAATGTTGCCGTATTTGAATTTGCTGATGAAATTTGGAAACCTAATACTTCTGGTACTTCTGATGTTGAACAACATTGGGGAGTTTGGGATTCAAATGGAAATTTAAAATATAATTTAAATTGTGAATTTAGTTAAACAAACTTTTAACCAAATTAATGCAATTATTTTAAATATAAAAAAAACAAAATTTCATATATACCCTTTTCTTGTCTCGTTAATTTTATTTCTTTTCCATCTTCAAAAAAATTTTAAAAAAAATATGATATAAATCAATAAATTTCATATATATATATATGTATATATATATATATATAAATTAGATATACTATAGATTAGATATTTTCTTTTCTTTTTCCAACTTTTTAGTATATCTTTATATAAGTTTGCCTTTTTTTTAATTGATTTTTTCCAGTAATTGTCGCATGTACTCATTATTTGAATAAAGTCGGAACAGTTCGTAAATTTTTAAATTTAGGATATTCAACCCAATCTGAAAGTCTATGTCTTAGTTTATTTCCAAGGTGTAGTTCTTCGAGTTCTTCACCTAACCATGTAATTGAAATATATGGCATGTTATAAATAACTTCGTATGCAAAGTGGATGGTTGGATCAGACGCAAGTTCAAACACTTGATTAATAGTGAGATTTTTGAAAGCAGAAGTCCATAAGTGCCTAACATAAATAAACATCCTAGTAGAAAATAAAATCCTAAATAGCTTTCTATAAGATTCTTTTCATTTTTTGATGTAAGATTTATACTTATTAAATTATTTAATATATTTGCAATAATTAAAGGATTTTAGTTATATATTTCCTATTTGGGAAAAACCGTAGCACCCAATTTTATTTTACAAAGATGCCTTTTAAATAATAGAAGGATATATAATAAGTATAATCCAATCACTTCATATCTTCAAGCGAGTAAACATATTCAATACAAATTACTTCTAGTCATTAATGAATACCGATTTAATAAAACAAGATCAAATTACAAGAAATGTTTTCTAGTTGCTTCCAATAAAAAATGCATAGAAAAAATTAAAAAAATTGAATTGCTGCAACCTTAAGTTACCATATGTATTATGCTAATTTTTAGTTTAAATAAATTTCTGCAATTATTATTTTATTTTGTTTTATTCTTCTTTTACTTCAAGTTAACAATTCGAGAATGAAGATATCAGCATTAACTATCTTAGCACTTTTTTCAACAGCATTTGGTCGACAACTACTGTCAGAAGAGAAGGATGTATTTTCACAATTAGAAGGAACTTGGCAAAGTTTGAGTGGGAAGGTCATCACGGGTGCAACATTCTATGATCCAATTGATGAGTTATTAATTGAGCCTTCGTTGCCAGGAATATCCTATTCCTTTAGTAAAGATGGAAAATGGGAACAATCAATATATCAAGTGACATCCAATCCTCAAAATCATTCTTGTGGTACGGCCAGTTTAATCTGGCAACATGGAGAGTATGAATATAATTCTCAAACTCAAGAATTAAAATTAAGTCCAATTAAAATTGATGGTCGCCAATTATTAAGTAATCCATGTGAGGATGAAGGAATTTCAACATATATGAGATATAATCAAATTGAAGTTTTAAAATTTAAAATTGAAATTGATAGTTATTTTGGTGGTAAACTTCGATTACAATTATTTGGTATTGATGGAAGAAAATTACAGCCATTATGGTTAACTTATAGACCTCCCATGATGTTACCTGCTGAGGTCTTAAATCCTACTGATAAAACCCAATTAACTCATAAATATAAACGAGCTTTGGAGTATTTATTAATCAAAAGAAATAATAATATTGATAATGATAATTCTGATAATTTACCAATTCGTGAAGATTTTATTTGGGATTATGCTTTTAAAATTTTAATTATATTAATTTTTGGTGGTTTATCTGTAGCTTTTGCAATTTTATATAATCGTTTATCTTAAATGAAATAACTCACATACTTTAATACATTATTTTCAGCTAGTTTTAAAGCAAAAAAACGTTTAAAATCGGTAAGTTAATAAAAAGGAAAATTTAGCGAAAGATTCCATTTAATCATATGCCTTGTTACAACATGACCTCTGCTAATTCATTTAAACCTTCAAAAATCTTCACTTCTTTGTTTAAATGTCAATAAATCTAAGCATATAATTTTCGTATATATATATTAATGACTATACCTGAAGAGAAATACATTAAAATTTTTTTTACTATGTGCAGGTTAGAGCACATCAGTTTACGGAGAACCGATAAATTTCGTCGCGAAGAAAATCGACTCCGTGGCCAAGCTGGCTAAGGCGTGAGACTGTTAATCTCAAGATCGTGAGTTCAATCCTCACCGGGGTCGTCTTTTTGTAATTTTTAAATTGTTTCAATTAATTATTTTGGTTAAATAATGATATTTTTAAATCAATTTTAGGATTAGATATTTTATTTAAAGAAAGAGATAAAAATTTTTTTCGGTTGGTCTCGTTTAAAGATTGCGAAAAAAATTTTGTTTATCTATTTATTGTGTAGTTAGATTATTTATATGAATGAAGTTAATAAGGCTATAAAAGTCATTAGAGTGGATATGGTTGCGATTGATGAACCACTAGATCCAGATGTAGTTGAAGAAGAAGAAGAAGAAGCAGATGATGATGAAGCGTGGGATGAGGTAGAACTGACAGAACTGGTAGTACTTGTAGAGACTGTAGATGATATCGAACTTGACTCTTTTGATGATGATGATGAGCTAGAATCAGAATCAGATGAATTAGGTGCGGTCGACGAAGACGAGCTTAAATCAGAGATTGTACTGGCCGAGGCAGCAATTGACTTGGAATTTGATAAAGTAGTTGAGTGAGAACTTGAAGTGGTTGAGGTTGTAGACGAACTAGAAGATGAAGTTGATGTAGAAGCAGATGTAGAAGTAGAACTCGAACTTGAACTTGAACTTGAGGTGGTAGAAGTGATTGAAGTGGATGTGCTACCAGTGGTTGCACTTCCAACAATTGATGATAATTGTTTGCTATCAACTGAACCACCACTTTGTAAAGTTTCGAAATCAGATTGAGCTTGTTGGTATCTACCATTAACCTCACCACCTTCAGCATCAATTGATTGCCAAGTACCAGCCGTACCATCATAAGAATACAGACTACCAGTTGAGTAATCAGCCACAATTATTGATTTAATTTGCATTGTGAAAGGAGCTTGAGAATAATCGGTTAAACCACCTGCCCATTCTATTGTACCTTCTGCATTTGATGGATCTCCACCAGCCCAAATACCAGCGATTATCTGCATTGGACTTTGAGGATAACCTTGAGGATTATCAGGAGTTAAAGTTCTTACAACATTACCATTAAGTGACCAAGTTAAAGATTCTTCTGACCAATCAATAGTATAAGTTTGGAAATTTTCTAAAGGATTTGAAGGAGTTGATTGATATTCTCCTCTATCATAAGTTGCTGTATTCCCCTTTATAAAATAATTTGATTGAAATTGATAACCATCACCTCCAAATAATTCAATATCAATTTCATCTAAATCATCAGATTGTAAATAGAATGATGATATAATTCCGGTTCCTTCAGCAGCTTGCATTACAACTTCTACTTTACCAAACATTATATAAAAATTAGATTCAATAGTTGGATTATCAAATCGTTTATTAATAGTTAATGATATACCATTATCACCAAAGTCAACTGTACCTGCTTTATTTAATACTGAAAAGTAGGGTCCAGCATCCAGTTGAAAGTCTTCTCGGAATGATGTTGACAAAGCAGTATCGGCAGGACAACTTGTTGATGATGTAAGGGGATTACAATTTAATGCTGATGTTAATGATGAAGATAATAAACCTATTACTATTATTATTGAAAGATTAAATATTGATTTCATTGTTAGGATAGATAAGTATGCGAGTGAATGTATGTAATATAACTTTCAGTTAAAAAAAAAAATAATGAAACCTGAAGGTTAATGTAAGTATATATATGATATGATTATATTAGATCTAATTTGAAACAAGAAAATAAAAAAATAATAAATAAGTGAAAAGAATGATATAAGAAAAATATTTGGTTTTACCAAGAATCTAAGTACATCTCTTCAGTATATATATATTTAAGTGTGTGTAGTATGTCATCGTTAAGATATTTATTATTATTTATTATAGTAGTTGCATTTAGCTAAATTTAGAAAATATCAATATTTATGATCTTTAACTAACGCGTATTTTTCGAGGCAACAGGAGTTTTTTTTTTTTGAGGAGGCTGTATAAAAAAAATAAAATGAAGAAAAAAAAGAGCAATACGCCAAAATAAAAAAAATGGCTGGCGTTTTTGTAAAATTTTTTACTGGCTTTTAACTTTATTAGTATGAATTACTTGATTGCACTAGGCTACAGTAGGCAACATGTCATGATATAATATAATATTTTTTTTAACTTATATCTAATTAAAGATTTAGTAGTAAAGAAAATTAAATACGATCAAATCAAATCAAATGCAATCACAAAAAAATAATTTTATTTTCTTTGTTTGACGATGAAAAGAAAATAAAAGAAATAATAATAACAATAATAATAATTGTATACGTATATGTAATTGTAATAAATGGAAACAGAAATAGTACGAGTAATTTAAATGGTAAACAAAAATAGATAGGGTCATTTAATAATAACTATAAATTATTTATAGCCTACTTTGAATCACATGGCACAGTACACGTGATGTTCACTTTTATTTAAATTTCTTTTTTTTTTATTTTTTCCTTTTTGTTGTTTCGAAAATTATAAGCAGAGCTTAAATTTAATTATTAATGGGAAAGTGACATTCAATTTTTATTAATTAATCATCATAACAATATTCATTATTCATACATATATATTATATAAATATATATTATATATATTAGAACTATTACCTATCATTTCATTAACTAAATTTTGTACAACCATCATTCCTTAAGTACATTCATATATACTTGCCTTTTTTCCCTTATCCCCCTTATAGTTGTGTGACCCATAAATCTATTTGTCACCCCTATTACTTTTTGATTACTAGTCATATCATATCATTATACTTATAAATCATATAATTTATTCATATTACTATTGCTTCTAATACTAATAATGTCAGCTAGATCAATATTTCTATCGTCACTTTTATTTCTACTACAACCAACATCATCATTACCAATAGTTATAAAAGGTAATAAAAATCATCATAATAAAAATCAAAATCAAAATCAAAATCAAAATCAAAATCCAGTACTACAGCCACCAGCTCATCAACAACCATCGTCTCCACCACCTTATCAAAACAATGATGATTCAATCAGTCAATTAATGCTCATTACATTTTTTACATTTTTAACATTATTTGTTATATTTTTAATTTCATCAATTATCTTTTGTTTAGTTAAAAAGATAAAATCAAATGATGATGATTTATCAAGACAAGAAGAAAACCAAGCTTATCTTGAATTAAATTCTGATGAATTAGAATTATACCTTCAATCAAAAGAATATTTACAATCAATTCCTTATTTAAGAGGTGATTTAACATTATCACAAAATTTATCAATTCAAGAAAAAGGTATAAATGCTTATGAATTTATTAAAGATAATCTGTTAACTAATAATGACATTATGATTTTAAATAAATTTGAAATCGATTTCTTTAAAAAATTTGAATGTTCAACTATAACAAATTATCCAATTTTAATGAAAAATGAAGTTTATTATTTTGAATCAAAAATTTATGCATTACCAGATCCAGAAAATACCATAATTTCAATCGGTTTAAGTATAAAACCTTATCCTTGGTTTAGATTACCAGGAAGACATGCCTATTCCATAAGTTATGATTCAAATGGGTATAGAAGATATAATCAACCATTTAAATTCAATTATGATCCTCCATTTCCCAAATTTATTGAAGGTGATGTTATAGGAGTTGGTTATAGAGTTAGAAGTGGAACTGTTTTCTTTACTAGAAATGGTAAAAAAGTAAGTGAATCAAAAATTGGGGGACATATTAAAAACTTTAAAATTCCTCACCAAGGTCAAATTTTCCCAACTATTGGTGCTAATAATTTATGTACCGTTCATACTAATTTAGGCCAACGAGGATTTGTATTTATTGAAGGTAATGTTAAAAGTTGGGGTTATGCTCCAATTGAAGGTAATGGACCCGCACCACCAGCTTATAATAAATTCAATGCAGATATATTATTAGAAAGATCAGAGATCGATGATGATAATAATGATTTAAGCGATCGAGAAAATGATTTCCCACCTGATTTTTGGGATATTCATGGTAATAATAATAATTATGATGATAATGGCGAAGGGAAAATTATTGGTTCTGATAATGATGAAATTATAGATCATGATAAATTTAGTTATAATGCTTATAGTGATATTAATTCAAATGATGAAAGAATTACTTTACATAGTTTGGCAGCAGTTCGTCCACAAAGACCCCCTTCTTATAATAGTGACAATGATGATGATGATGATGAGAATACTACTAATAATAATGATAATAATGCTGCTGATCAACAAGAGGAACAGCAGCCTACTTTTGAATTAGAATCTTCAGATCAATCAACTCCAGAGTTGCTTAATACAAGCAGTGATATAGAAGACGATTCTCCAAATAATAGTGGCAATACTACTGTTACTAATGATGATAATACTAATGGCACTTCAAATTAACGATCTGTAATTTCTTCAAAACTTTCTTGTGAATACAAACGGGTGTTTTTTTTATATATTTTATTTCTTATAACTTCTTTTTTCTAGTTTAGCTTTAGCTTTAGTTTTAGCTTTTGGCTTAGTTTTATTTCTAATTATACAGTTAATTTTACGTTAATTTCCTCAACTTTTTGTCTTTACTATACAGTCTCACTTCAACTTGCCGTTCCTACCCTCTTTGACTTCTTACCAAAATTATTGTTTGTTGGGACATGAATACCAACTCGCTAACCTTTTCCTTTCAGATCTGACTCTAGCACTCCGGGAATCGTATTTTGACTTCCTCGATCAAGTCGTTACCCCACATAATTAGGACACCCCTTTTTAAATAATATAATATAATTACAAAAGTCTGTAAATTAGTCTAAAACTTACAATAGAAGTATTGTTCAACGCAAACTAAATTGCCTAATATTGACATTGCAATATGATTTAGTTAGTTGTATAAATAGTCGTGGTGGTGTCACGAATTATTTACGGCCCGTCAAAAAGGGCATTTTGAAGTTTTGTAACCATTTTTTTTTTAAAAATTGTTGCGCAGTTGCGAATGTGGGGATTTTCTAATTAAAAGATTTTTTTTTGTTTAGACGACGATCAATGTACTCTTGGCTAATGAACATTAACTGATCAGCCATCAGTTTATCTATGTTCTACAATAGTGGTGTGTTGTCACCATGTAAGCGATTTAAAGCAACATGATCAAGCTGTACCATACCACGATTGTATAAGAATCAATAAAAACGTTCTTTGTCTCCCTTGCAACATCTTTAATGTGGAGACTCCGTTATGGCACAAAAACTCCTTATTAGATTCTAAACATCACGGACATACTTTTCCATTATACATAACCATATTATGCATGATTATTTATATATAATGTTTTTATACAAAAAAGAAACAAACGGCAAAACACGGACTAATCGCTAACAAGGCAATTTTTCTTTTGTACTTCTTTTTTCTTCTACCAGATGTCCCATTTTAATTGTGGAGTCTACCCATCTATAACCATCATGTTTAAATGACCCATCAGTAATATATGATTTTTAATAAAAATAAAAATAAAAATACCATACCTCCACATCAATAGCCGTGTGAATGGAACCTTAAATAGAAAATTGCAGAATACAACAAATATTTACTTTTCTTTCTTCATTCTTTGGGGCAACTTATTCTGCATTTATATAATGACCTAGTATTTTATTTTAAACTTCTCCACACTATAAGATTATTTCAATTGCCTTATAAATATTTATTGAATTCCTTATCAGACCAATAATATTATTTGAAAAGTTTTTTTAAATTAATTAGACTGACATTTAATTATTACTATTACTTGTTTTAATTATTATTTTTATTATTGACTACTAGAAGTATTTTATCAGATAAGATAGTTAACCTAATTTAGATTGCTGCTTTGTTCCCTCCCCCTGTTGCATAATGATTCAAAAATTCACTTGCGTTCCTAAATCAGATTACGAAGTTATTATAGTCTCAAATGGGACAATCAATCAAGTTGAATCAAAATTAATTGAGATTAATGAACATACAAATAATGAAATACCCCTTCATTCTAACATAACTTATTTAGATAATTTTGTACAATTAATTAATCATTTAAATAAAAATGTTCCAAATAAAACTTTTACAGGAAAAGTATTATTTATGTTTTTCAATGGTCTTGGTTATATTCAGGAATTCTTAAGTGATTTAATTGATCATTATAATAAATCAACCATTCTTAATGGTGGTTACTTCCAATTTGATCAATACCATAACATCAATAAAGCGTACAAGAAAGATCCATGCTTTGAAAGAATCGAAAACGTATATTTTTATTTTGATTCATCAGTATCAATCGATACAACTTCTTCATCTTCACCATACGATTTCTTACTCAATTCAAATTACAATCCTAGTAATGATGCTAATCCATTCAACACTGTGATAACCATAGCTAATGATATCTTGAAGAAAATGAGTTTTATGATCGGTAGAATTAGAGGACTTTATATCGATGATTTTCAATTAAATAATGAAAAAGTGGTTCCCTTACATTGTTTAATGAGAAATTTCCCCAGTGTTGAAAGAATTGAATTATCAAGTTACACGCAATTATTAATGAAAGATATGATTTTATGAATATAGATTACTATATATATATATGTATATTGAAAAGTACTTTTGGTTTTGTAATATCTTGTATTCGTTCGTAGTTGCAAAATGTTTATGCTTCGCGATACAACTCCCAATATAGTAATGAAATTGGCGGTTATAATAGAGAGCGGAATTGACTTACCTATTTAAAAAAATTTGATTTATTATTTTTTTTCATTATCTTAATTATTTTTATTTAGAGCTGTTCCTTTTTATTTATTATAACTACATCGCTACTGCCCTTATAGACTTATAGACATAGAATTGATCAAGCATGGTGATAAAAGTACAGAGCTTATACCCATTATACGTGATAGTATTAGGAGCAACGGTCCTTTATTCGGCAATAAAATTATTTCAAATATATAACGATAAGCAAGATAAGTCAGTATTTGCAAAAAAACTAACCCCCATAGGACATGACTTTAAATGGGATGGCGCTGAACCATTACCAATACGACCATTTGTCAAGAAGAAAAACTTTAATGTCTCAATGAATTTACAAAATTTAGTTAAGACTCCTGAAGATTGGTTATTAATTGAGAATACATACTTAGATCAAACTAGATTACGTAAAAAATATACTGAATTGTATCCTAAGAATACATTACTAAGTTATGATAATGAAATCACTTCTAAGGCAGTTAAAGAGTTTTATGAAATTGTTACTAATTATTTTTTAAGAAGATATCCTCAATATTTTGATTATAACTGGTGGAATGGTATGATTAGAAATAAAATTAATGGTGAATCATTTCCTAAATTTGCGAAAAAGTATACTCCTTATCAATTAATCTTATTTTTAGCTGCCAATATCGAAGAAGATTTCCTTATTCTTATTAAGGATAACCCAAAAGATCCCAAAGAAGAATATATTCTTCGTGCTAGTGTGACTGGATTCCCTGCTGGATTCGATCCAAGTCATGGCCATAATAAACCGATTTCATTTATTCATGGTCCAGTTCCTCAATATGAAAATCGATTAAAAATGTCAATGGGGAAATTCTTTAATAATTTACAACCAAAAGATCTTTGGGTAAGACATAATTGGTCAATTCAAACTCATAAAGCTTATTTCAGTCTTGATTCAAATCATGGACGTAAAGGTGATATTATAAAACAACTTAAGTATGATGATATTGATTTCGATAATTCGTGCTTCTTAAGATGCGAGCGTCAAATATTTACTAGATTACCAAAGCTGAGAGCTAATGTTATGACAGTTCGTACCTATTTAACTCCAATTAAAAAAGTGAAAGATGAAGGCTTGGCTGAAGAATTGTCGCGTGCTATTGATGGATTACCAGATGATTTGGCATTCTACAAGAAAAGAGCTGCATGGGGAGAAGCAGTTAAAGAATTCTTAAAGAAGGAACGATAAAGCAAAAACAACACATTTATATTTTTATATAATTTTTAATAAAACAGAAGACTTTTAGTCCATATAGAATAAAATAAACAAGCTTTTTTTGGTGATTTTTATTTATTCATTCAATTTAACATAATTAGCAGGGAATAAACCAGATTGACCGGATTTGGAATGTTTCCCAGACCACCAGTCTTCATCAACAAATTCAATCTCAACGATTAAGTCACCTTCAGCAAATTCAATTTCATTATCTTCATCCCTCTCGTAATCAAACTCAGCAGTGGCACTTGGCTTAGACGCTTGTTCTGGTTCCGGCAATGGTTCCGGCATAGCAGCTGCTGTTTCAGGATGAGGAGCAGGCTCTGGCTCTTCCTTTTCAGCTTTGGCAGCGCCATTTTCAATTAAAACAACATAAGCAGCAGGGAATAAACCAACTTCACCAGTCTTCGAGTTCTTTCCAGTCCACCATTCTTCATCTGTGAATTCTATGTCAACGATTAAATCACCATCATTAAATCCAATTTCATTATCATCATCTTTTTCATAGTCATATTCAGCATGGGCAGTAACTGATTCCTTTTTAGCAGGAGCAGGAGTAGGAGCAGCAACTGCTTGTCTGCTAGGTAAAGCAGGAACCTTTTCTTCTACTGGCTCTGCAACAACTTGTCTAACTGGTGGAGGTGGCAAGTGACGAGCAGGTAAACTAGCAGCTGGAGCAGGTACATGCTTAGGCTCAGGTTCTTCTTCCTCGTCTTCTTCTTCCTCAGGTTCTGGGTGAACTTGTCTTACAGGTGGAGGTAAGTGCCTAACCGGTAAACTTGGAGGAGGAGCCCCTTCTTCTTCTTCTTTTTCTTCTGGCTCAGGAGCTGAGAGTGGAACATTTCTCTTTGGAGGCGCACCAAAAGAAGGCTTGATAATAGTTGGCTCTTCCTTGATCGCTACTTTATCTTCAAATTCTTGAGATAATGTATTATCATCTGATTCAGTAACCGGAACTGTCTTATACAATCCTTTCTTTTCAGCCCAAATTTGAGCGGGAGTTTTACCATTTTCGGCACCAAAGTCTCTTGATAAACCACCAATTACTTTATCCTTATTACTATCATTTGATGGTCGAGAAGGAGCAGATCCAAATTTGGGAGCAGAAACAGCAGGGGTGTAACGAGAACCAACCGCATGAGATACTTTTGGCTTTGGCAATGATGTCAATCTAGCAGATTCGTGCGAGTCATCTGACTTAAGCGACTTAATTCTATCTTCTAAAGACTGAGGTTCAGTATCTTCTTGTGGCTTAACGACTTCTTTTGGTTTAAATGGCTTTGGAGTAGAAGAAATTGTATCAGATTTTTGTTGCCTTAAACCTACAATATCAACTTTAGTAGGTTTATAAGCCGATGGGACATTTTCTAATGGATTCTCATCAAAGTCTCTAACTTCAACATCTTTTTCATTACCCCAACCATCATCAGATTTAGGCTTCGGTGCAAAAATCGCAGGCTTTGGCTTAATAGGAGCAATAGGCTTCCCAGTTGACTTAGGAACAAATGAAGGGGTACTGGATGGTTTTGCTGGAGATGGTTTGGCTACAATTGGTTTGGAAATTGCTGGTTTAGCAATTGAGCTAGCACCCGTGGATTGAATTGAATATCTGGCACCAGCAGCAGAACCAACTCTGTGAAGGAAATCGTCAACATCTAAATCATCTTGATCTCTAGCAGTTATTTGAACATGATAACCACTCAAAACCTTTGAAACTTCAGCGAAATTAGATGCAAATGATAATCTTGATTTAGAAGGAGAATTATCAGGACACCAACCTAATAAAATATTTTTTGACACGTCTGATCCTGGAACTGTGACTCTAGCTAAACCGAATTGAATTTGCCCATCAGTAAAATTCTCAACGAATTCATCTAACGATCCATTACCAATTTCACTAACTTCTAAGGTTGAATCTTTGTTTAAGCTGTAAACTACGTAAGTGGTTGATGGATCACCTCTTACAACCTTGTCATAAGATTCTTGAATTTTTTTGGAATTGGTTGATAAATCGATTTTCTCCATTTTTGAACAGAGATCAATACTAATTAAAATATATTGGGGATCAATTGATATAAATTGGATATATATAAATCATGAAGTTTTAAATTTCGTACACCAGATTTTCAACATCCACATTTTTTTGTGTTCGCAAGTGGCCTCCGTCATTCATTAACTTTGCCCACTTCAACGTATTCATTACAAATTACTTCTTATTTTATTTATTGTATAAAAATATATAGATATATACATCTAAATATATACACTTGTATATATAATCCCAAAGCACTCATTATATTAACGCAAAAAACTTTTGACGATTCATCATTGGATATATGCCTATTTTTAGACCAAGTAGATATCAACCTTGTCAATTCATCGTAAATACCAATTGAACTCTATTCAACTAATGAATTGACTAGTAAATAAAGCAATTGAATCAAGAATTAGCTTTCACTAAAGCGTATACCAAACACCACATCATAATAAAACCTGGAACATTATTAAATAAACCATCTATAAATATTTCTTGCTTTGGTTTAATGAAGAACTTGTCAGCTTGGCCCTCACAGCATACAGCATAAAACATTCCATTGGTAGCAGTGATACCTATCAAATAAAACAAAAATCCCCAATGTGACTCTAGTGTTAAAATTCCAGTACCTACCCCTAATACTAGGGAGGCTATATCTTGTGCACGCTGTAACTTCTGCTTATTTGCCAGTATACTAGGAGGATAGTATATTATTTCGTCCTTTGACATACTTGCTTTCTAGTTCACTGAGTGATATATATAAGATTGAAAATAATAAAGTGATAATATCTACAAATATTAATATCTTGTTTATCAAAGAAAGTTTTCAGAGCCAAAGGCAAATAGTACAAAAAAAATAAATTGGTGCGGGTAAACAAAAAAGTTTGCAAAATATTTAGATAGATTTGATTATATTATAATACAAAACTCAGCATATCAATAGTTAATATTACTAGATGAGTAGCTCAAGTAACCTAAAGAGATTCTTATTTAATTTGCCAAATCAGTCAGATTTTAAATTTGGTAAGGATGTTCGACAACAAATACGAAAGGCTTTGTTTTTGGCAATTTCTAATGAAGGCAAATATTTAAACTGGTTATTTCCAAATGCTTTCCCTAATAATAAGGAATATGATATCGATTCCATGATAGATAAGGTTGAGAATGATTATGAATGGCTATTTGCAAACTACTATAAGATAAATTTGAAAAGAAGAGATCCTAAATACGATACTCATAATCATCATGCTTTCCATGCAAATCTGCCCTGTGCAAGAATTTTCAGAAAAGGAGAACCTATCTATAGATGCTTGACCTGTGGATTTGATGATACATGTGCACTATGTTCTCACTGTTATCAACCCGAATACCATCAAGGTCATAAAGTTCATATAACTATCTGTCAACGTGAAAATGGTGGAGTTTGTGATTGTGGAGATCCTGAAGCTTGGGTTAAGGAATACTTTTGTCCATATGCTGTACAAGATGATGAAAGTTTAAATACTAGAAATATGAAAATGCCAGGAGATTTGGAAGATTCTTTCCTAAGAACAACAGAAATATTATTGGATTATGTCATAGATGTAATGAGTCAATCTGATGCACAATTTGAAGATCCTGACGAGGCTAGTCAAGCAAAAGTGGAATTGAAAAAAGTGAACGGAACTTTAAACCCTTTAAAATATGGATGTGAGAATAATACAGATGTTAACAATGACAAATATTACTTAATGGTGTACAATGATCAAATCAGACAATATAGAGATGCAGTTCAAAGAATTCATTTAGCAAGTAAAAAGGTGAAGAATTTTGCTATTATGGTAACAGAAAAAGTACAAAACTATGGTATGGCCAAAATAATTAGTTCTAGCGATATACATTTACTTTTAGAGAGGCAAAAAATTCTTAGTGGTACTGGTTTAGCGTCTTGCATAAGAAGTCATAGAGATGTCTTTCGCGAGGAGATGTGTGATGAAATTTTAAATTGGGTCTATAACTTAACTGAAAG
>JAJMJS010000035.1:94627-130124 GCA_030563665.1 Scheffersomyces broadrunensis | reverse complement strand
TTCAAACACCTTCTTCTGATGGTAATTTCTTTCAGAAATCAGACGATAAACAATTAAATCATGATAGTGAAGAAATAGAACCTCAACAATCACAGCTATCAAAAGATTTACCAAAAATTAATATAGAACCTGAAAATCCACTTTCACCTCCAAATCCATCTCCAACTCCGGAAAAGCGTCAATATGAGGAAATAGAAAATGAACAAGTAAAGGAAAATATTGAAGTTGAATCTAAAAAGATTAAACTAGATGAAAGTTTAATTACGGCGGCTAATCCAATAGTAACAGACGAAGTTACCACCACTACAACCAATAACACCGTTTCAATAACCGAAGAAATAAAACCTATAGAAACACAAGAAATCCCAGTATCAGCATCAACATCAACATCAACACCAGCTACAGCTACAGCTACCGCTCCAGTCTCAGCTACATCAACACCAACACCAGCCCCAGTCGTTTTCACTGATCCAGCTCCAAAACCTCCAGCAGAACCAGATTTAAATAATTTACCTACAAACCCAATTCCACCTCATCAAGCAAAATTTGCTCTTAATACAATTAAAGCCATTAAAAGATTAAAGGATGCTGCGCCATTTTTACATCCAGTTGATATAATAAAATTGAATATTCCATTTTATTATAATCATATTCCTAGACCAATGGATTTAAGTACTATAGAAAAGAAAATCAATCTTAATGCATATGAAGATTCAAATCAAATTGTTGAAGACTTTAATTTAATGGTTAAAAATTGTAAAAAATTTAATGGAGAAAATTCGGGTATTTCAAAAATGGCTGCTAATATTCAAGCTCATTTTGAAAAGCATATGTTAAATTTCCCTCCCAAAATTTTAGCAAGTTCATCATCATCATCAACTGTTATTTTAAATAATAATAATAATAAAAGAAAATCAGTTGTTGAAACTGACATGACAAGAAGAGAATCAGTTGCTGCTCATCGTCCAAAACGTACTATACATCCTCCAAAATCAAAAGAATTACCCTATGATGTTAGACCTCGTAAAAAGAAATTTGCTGCTGAATTAAGATATGCAGCTCAAACTATAAAGGAATTAATATCAAAGAAACATTTTAATTATAATTTTCCATTTATTGCCCCTGTTGATCCTGTTGCTTTAAATATTCCAAAATATTATGAAATTGTTAAAGAACCAATGGATTTGGGTACCATTCAATCAAAATTAGCCAATAATCAATATGAAGATGGTGATCATTTTGTTCAAGATGTTCGTTTAGTGTTTAAAAATTGTTATATATTTAATCCTGAAGGTTCAGATGTTAATATGATGGGTCATCGTTTAGAAGCTATATTTGATAAAAAATGGGCCAATAAACCAATTCCAGAACCTACTCCTGTAAATTCTGATGCAGAAGAATCTGAATTAGGATCAAGTGGTGAAGAAGAAGATGAACCAGAAATTAATGATGCTATGCTTTCTGAAATTCCTGCCATTCAATATTTAGAGAATCAATTAAAAAGAATGAAACATGATTTGGCGGAATTAAAGAAGATGCATATATTAAGATTAAAACAACAACAACTTGCTAGAAGGAATAAAAGGAAGAAGTCAAAGAAGTCATCATCATCAAAAAAGAAGAGTGTAAGTTCACCATCTTCAATCGTTATAAATTCTGGACCTGTTGTTACTTATGAAATGAAAAAGCAAGTCAGTGAGATGGTTCCAAATCTTTCTGATAAAAAGTTACAAGCCCTTATTAAAATTATTAAAGGTGATATTGAAATTGATAATGAAGAAGAAGTTGAATTAGATATGGATCAATTAGAAGATCGTACGGTTTTAAAACTATATAATTTCTTATTTGGTAAAAAGGCTTCGTCATCATTAGCTAAAAAGAAGAAGAAACTTCTTCCAACTAATAGTATGGAAGAATTGGCCCATTTAAGAAGTCAATTGGCTTTATTTGATGACGATATTCCATCTGGTAATAATAATAATAATAATAATAATAATGGATTTATGAATTTAGGTAATAATCAAGAATCTTCAGAAGATGATGATGTTTCATCAGAAAGTTCGGAAGAAGAATAGGTTATGTTTTTATAATATATAGTGGTAATTAATAATTTTATAAATGAAGTATAACCTTGTATAAAGAAGAAATTAAGTCTCGTTAATTATTTCCTAATTTGGATGTAGAAAGCGCACCATATTAGAAATTTCTTTTCTTAAAAAAAATATTTTTTTTTTTTTTCAGGTATCACAGATTGCAATTTTTATAATTATTATAAATAGTTGAAGATAATATTAAATTAATAAATTATATATATATATATATATATATATATATTCTTTATCATTATAGACATTTATTAAAGTTATTATGAAAGAGGTGGCGAATTTATTAGAAGATTTAAGTTTAGAAGAATCAAAAGTACCTCATTTCTTAACTCCAAGACAAATGAAACATAATCCACTTCATATATTAAAATCAACCAAACTTACAAAAGGAAGACCAGCATTCATAGCTGGACCTATGGTACGATATTCTAAACTTCCATTTCGTGAACTAGTGCGGAATTATGATGTTGATATCGCATATACACCTATGATACTTGCACGAGAATTTGTAAGGAATCAAATTGCCAGAGCTTCAGATTTTACAACTAATGAAAAAGATCGATGCGTTATAGTTCAAGTTGGATGTAATAATGTTGAGGATTTATTAAAATTCGTTGAAATGATTCATCCCTATGTTGATGGTATAGGATTAAATTGTGGATGTCCAATAAAAGAACAAGTTCGTGAAGGGATTGGTGCTGCATTAATGTCAGAACCTGATTTAGTTTCATCAATGGTTAAAGCCGTCAAAGAAAAATATGGTGATTCAATAGTTTTAGAAACAAAAATTAGAATTCATAATGATATAAATGAAACTATTTCATTTGTTAAAAATGTTGAAGAAAGTGGAGTTGATTTTATAACTGTTCATGGTAGAACAAAAAATACGCGATCTTCACAACCGTGTAATTTTGATGCCATTAAATTAATTAAAGAAATAGCTACTGTTCCAGTAGTTGCTAATGGAGATTGTTTCACATTAAAAGATGCTCATAAAATCGCTGAATATACTGGAGTGGATGGAATTATGTCAGCTAGAGGTATATTAACCAACCCTGGATTATTTTCTGGCTATGAAAAGACTCCGTGGTCTGCAATTGAATTATTCTGGGATTTATCTACAAGTTATGGATTACCATTTAGAATCACGCAACATCATCTTTCAGAAATGTTAGATAAAGTATTATCAAGAAAATATTTAAAAGAAATGAATGAAACTACTTGTTTAATAGATTTAATAGATTGGTTTGATTCAAACTTTATCTTAAGAAGAAGAGGTGATCCAAATTTTGCAAGCCTGATCGAACCAAGTTGGAAAATTCAACGAGATAACTCAGCACATATATAAATTTTATAGTTAATGCATATTTATTTATATATTTTGATTTTCATAGTTATTCTATTTAGGCAGAGACAAGGAAGTCTTTATTCTGTAATGAAATACTTTTAGTCATATTATTAACTTTATATATACCAACAAGCTGTTGAGCCAATTCAAACATATTGTTTCTCAAAGAAATAACAATAAATTGTGCATTTTTAGTTCTTTCTTTAATATAATTAGCCACAATGGATACATTTCTAAAATCAAGAGCTGCATCTATTTCATCCATAACATATAATGGAGTTGGTTTATATTGATGGAGTGCAAAAACTAATGCTAATGAACTCAAAGTCTTCTCTCCACCTGATAAATTAGATATATTTTTCCATGATTTCTTCGGTGGCATAACACTAAATAATATACCTTCTGAAAATGGATCTAAACTATCAACTAATTCTAATTCCGCATTACCTCCCATTGTAATCATTCTATACATATCTTTTAATGTCATTGATATATTATTAAATCCTTCCATAAATTCATCCAATCTTTTTCGTCTTAAATCTTCACAGAAATTCTTAATTTCATCCCTTTCATTAACAGCAATATTCAAATCATTACGACGAGATTCAAATTCTGTTTTCTTTTGACCATATTCTTTTAAGACTTCAAGATCTACTTTAGCATTATTCATATACTCTTCTAACTTTTCTAATTCTATTTGTGATTTTTCTAGATCAATATCAACTTCATCAAATTCTTCAATTATAGCACTATTATACTTAACTTGTTCTTCTAAGGTAAGCCAATAAATATAAGAAGAAGCATCTCTAGGAACTAATGCTTTTAAACTTTCTTCGCTTTCCATTATTTTCCTTTCTGATCTTTTTATGATAGAGCTGTATTTTTCTATTTTATTCTCTAATTCAACTTCTACTGATCTGAATTTATTCACTTCTTCTTGATACTCTTCTAGCTCTGTTTGTAAACGTTCTAAAACTTCATCGAGAGCGGATTTTTCTTCTTGAGTCTTCAGTATTTGTAAGTGGATCTCATTCGACTTCTCTTGTAAATTGAATTTTTCTACTTGAAATTCTTTTAAATCGATTTCAGCAGATTCTAAATCTTCAACTGCCAGGGCAATTATTTTTGTCTGCTTCTTTATTTCATTTTCTAATTTTCTAATTTCTAGACGATCTCCGGCAGTCTTTTCATTAATAATTTCCAACTTTTGCTTGATGGAATCAACTTTAGAATTTTGAACTCTTAATTCAACACCACCAGCTTCCATGATCTTTTCTTCTAATTCCTTAATCGTATCTTCTGTATCACTCATTTGCAGCTTAAGTTCTTTTCTAGTGTTCTTTGAAGCTTCCAATTCCTCTTCCTTTTCCGAAATATCTCTATCATACTTACCATCAGATTCTATTTTTTCATTTTCAATCATTAAAGTCTTACATGTAATCAGAACTTCCTTCTTTTCAGAAGCCAAAGACTGTATATCTAAACGTAATCTTGAAATAGTAAACTCTGTTTCTGGTTTAAGTTCCTTTAACTTGTTTAAAATGGATTCCTTTTGACGATAAGCAGTTTCTTCTTGATCAACTTCATCTTCTAACTTTTTCATTTCTTGTTTCAATAGTTCCACATCTTCCGGAGAAGTATCATCTGCATTAATTGAGGCACTATCCGATAATCTCATTGCACCTCTGGAAAATTGATTCCCACCACCAGACATTGTTCCCGAGGTATCCACGACTTTACCATCTAATGTAACAACTTTCCATCTTTTGGCTCCATAAGCGACTCTCTTAGCCTCAGCTAAATCAGGAGCAACTAAAGTATTATATAACTTACTATAAAATGCTGGTGCAAATTTTGGATTTGTAGGAGAAATCAAATCGAACAATCTCTTGACAAATGCAGGGTTTCCAGGTGTTTGAATAGGTGCCAAATTAAACTGTCTTAATTTATCTAAACATATAAAATTTGCATAACCAAGCTTGTTTTTCCTTAAATAATCAATACACATTTGCGCCGTTTCAACTGTATCAACCACCATAGAATCTAATCCCGGACATGCTGTGGAAATGGCTATGTCATATTGGGCATCAATCACTCCTAAATCTCCAAGTCTACCATAAAATCCATTAATACGACCAGATTTTGCCAATCCTAGCAAACTAGTCAACACTTTGTTCTTATTTTGATAATTGGCTAATGAATTTATAGAATCCTGAGTTTTATGTCTTATTGCAGATAAATTTGATTTCTTAGAGTCCAATTTCCTCTTATCAATGGCACACTGCTCTTCCCCTAATGCAAGTTGTTCCGAAACTTTATCCAATTTTTCCTCCGCCTCTCCAAGTTCTTCTTCTTTCCTCTTACCATCTTGCTTAATGGTAATCAATCTTGCTCTAGCCTCTTCTAATTGTTTAGCTATGCTACCTCTTTGATCCCTAAGGATTTGGATAGTGGACGTTATAAGTTGTATTTCATTTTCTTTCTCCTTAAGCTTATCATTCCAAGGCTCTAAAGTAGTGTTTAATGATTCGATTTCTTTGGCAAATTGGGAAGTCTTCTTTGAAAGATTTGTTTTAATTTCGTCAAGTTTTGCCTTTTCAACTTCCATATTTTCGTTAAGCTCTTTGATTTCCAGTTTGAATCTTTCACTTGCCAGACTGTTTTGTTCTAGCTTCAGTGTAGAACTACTTAATATATGTCTCAGATTTTCTCTAGTTTTCTCGATCTTTTTGATTTTATTATTCAAATTCTTGATCTTTTCCTCAAGTGAAATATTTTGCTTATTGATATCCTTTTCCATTTTGGAAAATCTACTCAATTCTTTATCTAATCCAGAAATCTGTGACTTTGTAGCTTCTTGTTGAATGGAATACTTTTCAATTTCTTTATTTAATTCAGAATTAGCTTCCCTTTCTTTAGCCAATTGTTGCTCTAATTCAAGATACGCCAGTCTGTTTTCTTCCAAAACCTTAGTATATTCTTTAATATCAATTTGGAATTGTATTGATTTCTTGGACGTCCAGGATTTTTCAGCTTCAAGAAATTTTAATGCTTCTGTTTTTTTATCTTCGAGTGAATTCTTATCTTTTTCAACTAATTCAAATCTATTCTCTTTCTCTAAACATATATCATTCAATTCTTCAATCTTAGCCAAATTATCTTCAATTAATTTTTTATATTTTGTAGTACCTATAATATCTTCAAGATATTCCAATAAACCATCATCATTCTCTCTTTCGGCTTTTGCTTTCATTTGAGCAATTGATTCAACTTCACCTTGCAAAATTAAGAATCTCTTGTGATCTAAATCTATACCCTTTTCTTTCAATAACAGTGTTACTTCTGTATAATTACTTGTCTTCCCATTAATGTAATAATTTGATTGATTATTTCTAAAGGCTTTACGAGACACCACTATTTCAGAATCTGGAAGCACAGTTGCTTTAGTTGGATCAGTTGGATTGTCTAACACATTATTGAAATGTATATCTACTTGACAGTAATCAAGTTTTTCACCACCTGAAGAATTATGAATTAATTCTGAAAGTTTTCCTTGTCTCATTTTCAGAGCTCTAAAACCAAAAACGAAAAGCATGGAATCAATGACATTTGATTTACCACTCCCATTTGGACCAACAACGGCTGAAAATGAAGTATTAAAAGGACCAATAACTTGTTTACCGGCGTATGATTTGAAGTTTATTAATACCAATTTATTTATAACTAATCTTGGTTCATCAGTTGGTTTTGATATTGGAATAATATCTCTTCTTTTGGATGGAGAATTGATTAATACTTCAGTTTGCTGTTCAGAATAACTTAAAATAGGAGTCTTTTTAGATATTGAATCATACAGATCCGTAAGTGACTCGTTATTATTATTATTATTATTACTATTATTATGACTATGATTTTGATCACTATTATCATTATTATCTGTCAACTTAACTGCTGCAACATTTGACAGAGTTGAAGTATTGGCTTCCGATTCAAACGATCCAGATCGAGTTTCAGATTTATCAAATACATCTTCCTCCTCAAAATCTTTATCACTTGTCTTTCTAGACGTGGGTTCTTCTAAGGCATTTTGCTGTAAGTTTGGCATCCTAGATTTGATTGATAAACCTGATTCCTTTTGCTTCTCTATTATGGGTTGTTCTTCATCACTTACAAAGGGATTGTTTCCTTCATTATCAGATTGTAAGAAACTTTTATTATTTGATTTATTGGTAATTGAATCGCGTTCTTCAACATAATCACTATTGTTGATAAACGTAGTTTCATCTTCTTCTTCAACCACTAACCTAGACGGTCTTGACCGTTTTCTCTTAGTTGATACCATTGATAATATCAGATAACTCTTAAATAATATTGGAATATGTGGTTCAATTTATAAATTGTTGTTAATTATGAAAATGCAAATAAAAAATATACAAATGTAAACAAAAAAACAAAAAAAAATTATATTAAATTTTGAGGTCGTGCGTTTTTTACCAATAATATTTTTTATATCTATACATAAATAAATAAATAAATAAATACTATTAATGATTATGTTTCAGTTTCTTATTCTTCTTTTCCTTTTTAGCTTTTTGAACTTCTACTAATTCATCTTCTTGGTTTATTTCTTCAGTTTCTTGAACTTCTACTTCTTCTTTTTCATCTTCATCTTGATCTTGTTCTTGTTCTTCTTCTTTTGCATCATCTTCTTCATCAAACTTTATCTTTTTATTTAATGGAGCAGATTCTACATCATCATCATCATCAAATTTTATCTTTTTATTTAAAGGACCTTGGATATTATTATTATTATGATTATGATTATTATTATTATTATTGTCATTTGATTTATTATAATTCTCAGTAGTTAATGGTGGTAATCCTCTTAAATCTCTTTGAATTCTCAGCAATTGACTTATTGCAGCATTACCTCCTGCATTATTTGATAAACCTATGGTGACATCTAAATGTTTACTTGGAGCACTACCTGGAAGGGTATTTATATTAGCTTCACTTGCATTTATAAAATCAGTTAAAAGTTTTTCGGCATTGGATTTATTTACTGGTGATGATGAATTTATATGAATTGATGTTGGGGTATTGATAGCTGATGCTACTACTCTTCTTGGACGTTGTACTTGTGACATAATAAATTAATATATATTCTTATTAGGATTATTTAATTATTTTAAAATTAAAATTTTTT
Source organism: Scheffersomyces broadrunensis (assembly GCA_030563665.1). Taxonomy (NCBI): domain Eukaryota; kingdom Fungi; phylum Ascomycota; class Pichiomycetes; order Serinales; family Debaryomycetaceae; genus Scheffersomyces; species Scheffersomyces broadrunensis. Next base: position 121,465 of record JAJMJS010000035.1, on the reverse strand, counting down.
AAATAGTTTTTAAATGAGATGAATTTTTTTTTTTTTTGAGACAAAACTTTTTTTGAGAACCAAAATGAAAAAAAAAAATAAAAAAATTGGATTTGAACAATCAACAAATATATATCATAAATACAATCGATTAATTAATCATTCAATAATGCTAGGTATAACAAGGTTGGCTAAAGCTCCAATACTTAATTCTGTGTACGGAGTCACACGTTCCTTTTCATTACTTTCAAAACCATTCAATACTTTAAATTCATCTCCAACATCTATATCAAACAATTTTATTTCCAGTACTATACTGCCAATTCAACATAATTTGCCAACTCTGATATTATCTAATTTAGGACAATTAAGATTCAAATCCAGAGGTAACACATATCAACCATCGACATTGAAAAGAAAGAGAACATTTGGATTTCTTGCAAGATTAAGAACAAGAAATGGTAGAAAAGTATTGGCTCGTAGAAGAGCTAAAGGTAGATGGTATTTAACTCATTAATTAAAAAACTTTAGATTCACATTCATTAATTTCAAAATAATCCAATTAAAACCCTATTAAATGTGTATTTTATTTCATGTATATATGCTAACCAATTTCCTATAAATATTTCCATTTAATAAATATAGACATATATATATCTATAATTATTAGTATTATTATTATTATTATTATTATTATTATTATTATTATTTATTTGAGCGTAATTATGCTCTACCAAGAATCTTCGAATAACGAATTTCTATTTCATGTATAACTTTCTGTAATGAAACAATACCAGCTTGATGAGTAACATTTGGAAATTTATTTCTATGTAAACCAAACCATTCTAAAGGTGGGGTTGCATTTCCTAATTCTTTTAATTGTGGAGCTTCAATAATTGGTGGTGCTAAAGGTATATATTTAAATTTCGATTCATCGGATACTTTTGAAATTGTCTCATTAATTGCTTGATCTATTTCTTGAGTTGGATCTTCTTCATTAAGTTGTTGTCTCATAATTGCTGAAGATCTAGTATTTCGTGATTCGAACATATCCTGCTTAAAGTCAATTGTTTCTCCTGTTCTATAAACAGTTCTTGATGCCACCGCTGTCTTATGAATTGAAAACATTTCTCTAATAAAATTGACTGAACCTAAATTCCATCTAATATCAACAGCTCCATCAAATGATGATTGATATAAAAATTCTATAATATTATCATTATCTTTTTGAAAAGTTCTCATTGAAATTTTAAATGATGGAAATACAAATATAGTACCACCTTTTGCCTTATAGGCATAATCAACAAATTCTTCAACTGTACATTGAGTTATAAATTCATCCAGTACAGTTTGAGTTACAGATAATGAAACAGTTAAATCATTAAATTGAATATCAAGTTCATTAGACACTCCACTAGTATATTCATTTTGTTGAAAATTAACTCTTGATTCATCAAGTCTAACTACTAATACTTTAGAATCATTAAATGATGTTGGATAAACATGAACTAATAAATGGCCTGCAAATACTTCAATCTTAGTTTCCAATTTTTTCACAGTTTCAAGCATTTCTTTTTCAAATGTACTCTCTTCTTTCTTTTTCATTCCTTTACCCTCTCGAAGAATTTCTTTATAAGATCGTTGATTATCTTGAATCATTCTTGAAATAGTGTTATAAATATCTAAACAATTAGATGCTGTTAAAGACGTTATATACACCTCCGCAGCTTGGAATTTGAATAATACAAATAATCTATCTTTGAAATTCGTAATTTCACTCTTCTGATTAAATATATCCATTGAAAATCCTTCAATATTAGAAATAGCAAATACATGATAATCAAATGATAATTTTAAATGGAATTTCTCCAAACCAGCAGAAACTAAAATTAAAGGAATATCAAGAATAATCTCATCACTCTTCCAACTTATAGCAGTATGAATATTAACATCTTTGATTTTTAAATTTCCTCCTAATCTACCTTCACAATCTAAATAAATATTATCAATCCCTAACTTTAAATCTTGTGACCAGTCAGTGGATTTCTTTGACACTGCCCATAACGTATCGATATTAAGTGTAGTATCACATAATGACTGACCAAAATCAACTCTTAAAGATATGTTCGTTACTAAGAATGTAAGAACCCACGGAATTGCGTAAGTATTGGAAACTTCCTTAAATCTAGAGGAAAGATTTTTATTCTGAGCTAATGCTTCAGATTTCAATACCAATGATCTCTCATAGTCACCACTAGAATATGCTTCTAAATGCAGTTTAGGAAACCAGATGTCCTTAAATAAATCCACATCCTGATATTGTTTGACATTAATATATCCATCAACATCAGATAAACAACCAGAGGATCTAAACTTAAGCCCATCATTTATTTCTAAACAACTGCTTAGCAAAACTGTTTTGATAAAAATCGAAGCACTTATTTCTCTAGAATAAATGTGTTGCAAAGAAGCTGATATCGAGTCAAATAAAATTGTAAGGACTAAACCTGGTGCAGTTGAATTTAATTGAATGTAAATACTATCAAGTCCAACAATTGTTGCTACTTTAGCTGTGGGCTCACAACTCAATGATAATTCTTGCTTTTCTATTCTTAAACCAAAATGAATATCCATATCACCAAGTAAATTATTGATATCAACAGAGTCCCCGGAAGTAGATTTAGTATTTCCCTCACTCAGGTTTGACTTTTGCATCATTCTCTTCACACCTTCAACAATATCAACAATTACAGGCACACAAGATGCATAAAGAGTATTGTCGGATGGAGAAGTAAGTATTTCTCCTTTGATGATATGCTTCACCTTCTCCGATCTACGATGGTTATACTTAAAAGCAATCTTAACAGCAGGTGAATGTAAGAATAATGATGGAGTCTCACCTGTCTCGTCTGCATCCAAACGATAAAATAATACATTTGAACCCGCATACGTGGCCAAAAATTCAATTGAATCAAAAGCTGACTGGATACTATTGATGTACTCGTTTTGTGATTGTTCTTCATCTTTCTTGGTTACTAAGTAAGATACTCTAGAAGCTCTCTTTTTGAAAAATTTCTGAACTTCAGTTGCGGAATTGGATACACTTTCGAGAATTACTATCGAAGTTGATAAAAATTTAACATCGAGTTCATCACCAGTTATTAAAATTCGCATATTACGAACTTCGTTAACCTCCTCGACTGCATAAATAACTTGCATTGTTGGCAAAAATGCCCTGTTTAAGTTATTTTTCTCAGTCAGCATACTGTAGAAATTTGAAGAACTCGACCCATTTGCAACTGACAAATAAGCATCCATCAAAGTAAATTTACCTAATCTTTCTTCTGCAACGACAAAAAACCTTTCAGATCCAAGAATAACTCCTGGGTACTCTTTCAGAGGAGTTGCAAAAAGCCATCCCAAGCAAAAATTGTATGACAACAATTGAACAGCAGAAAGTTTCTTAGTAAATTCAGGACGTGAGTAATCCTTTTGAAAACTTTTAGGTGGCGTTGGATTTGCAGCGTTGATTTTATCAACTAGTAAGTTAATTGAATCAACAAAATTGACTAGCTTAAGCAACGATGAGGGACCCAAGCAGACTCTGCAGTACTGTGATTCAATTTGTAAGGACTGCGAATCAAAACTTTTATCGCTATCGTTAAACAACTTTATTGAAACATTTACATCCAAGACATTTGATAACCCAACTGGAACAGATTTATGTATTACGTAGACTCTTGCAGCTGGGACTGACAACTCTCCATAAACAGGTACCACTGTATAAGCATTTTGCTCCCCTTCCTTTAAAGTGTTAGCAACATTATATATTCCAAAGCTTGTAGATTCCATTTCATACGAATATCTAGCATCTTCCAATAATGATGAAATACCTATGTAATCATTTGTGAAGTTTATCTTAAATGCAACTTGATCTAAGAAACTCTTGTTGTTGTCCGATTTCACTTCATCTTTTTCAGCCTTATATGTATTCTCAAATTTTTTCAAACTATCAATAATATGATCTCTCCTTGCAAATAGTTTATTGAATGTCCTCATTAATTCAGGAACAAAAAGCTTCGTATGTCCAATACTTGAAGTTAACCTTAAAAGGAATAAATCCTTCTCTGATGATATTTCCGTACTTATCCGCATTTGGGAATTTTGCAACTCAAACAATTGGGACCTATCCAAAATACCGGCTACATCTAGCTTCAGAGTAAAAGACTTGACGTGTATACTACCTGCAGTACTACTGGCTTCTAATTTGTTGTCTAGTATGGCACCTTTCAATGCTAAATGAGGAATCGCTTCTATTAGCCAAGCTACTTCTTTAACTTCTGATGAAAAATCGAACTTTCCTAAAGAATCTAACGTGAATGAAGATTCAGCCTCGCTTGAAAATGGCTTTGGAGAGCTGAAAGATTCTAGATACGGAATATCCTCTGACATTATCCTTTTTATTGAAATTGGAAGCATTCCTTTCTGATCTTGCATTTTAAACGAAAAAAATCCAAAGGAAACATCTGCCTTCTTTAATGAAGAGGATGTACCACCAACATCTGCAAATAGTAGTTCAATATCGGAAATCTTTACACACAAAATCCTATTCTCTAAACCCCACATATTGATTTCAAACTGACCGATATCACTCGAAAGACTTAAACCTGAAGCGGAATTAGATATGTTTATCGAACTGGACACTTCTGAGCCAAGTACCTCGTAAGACGAAAATGGCAATAAAATATGCTGCTGGAAATCTGTGACATTCATAATTACAAATATATCCATGGAACTAGGTTGATCTAGTTTTTGTGGTCTGACAACTGGTTTAGTCTTCTTTTGACTTTCCTGAAACTTTAAACATCTTTTAATGACATTGAATGTAATGCTTGAAAGCTTACTTTTATATGTCAGTACATTAACTACCGCTTCAATTTTGTTGAATATTTCTTTTACTGAGTATTTCTTAAAATTAGTTGCTAAATTTTGAAGTGAAATATGATCACAAGTATCTGATTTACGCAAAACTTTTAAAGACAAACTGGCTAACTCGGCTTGAATCTGAATGTCACCATTACTCTGAGAATCTGTAGAAAATACACTACGAAACATGTAGCTTCTTTGCTCTTGATTAGCTTCCCAACTTCTCCAACGCGAAAATACTTCTAACACATCGTTGTAAGCAGTTGAAGGAAGTGTCTGGTGTCCACGGCCAATGTTCAACTGCACAAACCAAGATTCTGGTAAATTGTTCATAATATGTCTTAACCTAGTCATTACTTTCCACGTGTCGAAGAATCTAACGTGTTCTTTCTTGGATCTTAAGATATAAGCTGGCTTTGTAAGAACACCTGGATCGTGATCAATATGAAAATCAACTGCTGCCATAGATAGCTTATAAATCAACTCTGCAATTGCCTCTTTCTCCGATTTTGGCTTTTCGTTAAGACCAGCAATAGCTGGTGCAAGCAGATTCTCTACTTCCAGGTAGAAGGAAAGTAACCAATCAATTTGCTCGCTTTTTATTTCTACTTCGATGCCTTCTATGTTGAGTGAGCTAACTGTATCTTTTACACTCAGCGCCCAAAACTCGATTTCTTTAACACTGCAAAACAATGGCGTTTGGAAATCTGATGGATTTGAGACATTGCATATTAGTTCTTTAAGATGAAAAGCAGCAGATTGATCACAAAGCATTTCTGACATCATATTTCCCGAATTCTTTACCAGGCTTTCTGAAATTGCAATGGATAGCTCAACGAGTTGAAGATTTATGGTGGGTACTAAATGTGATTTTGAGAACACCTCTCGAGCGTCAGTTACATCGAACATACCAAAATGAAAAGAAATATCAGGAGAAACTATTCTATAATTGGTGATCTTCTTTATGGATGTTAGATATTTTTTAAGACTCTTAACGATATCAATCTGGAAAGTATCCATAAGTTTATCTACACGTAGCTCTTTTAAACTAGCCAACTTAGTTAAAGAAACCAATCCATCTGGAGTAATAAACATCTTGATTTCATCAAATTCTATTATGAAGTTATCATATTCATATTCAGGATCAATTTTTGAGGCGGGGGTGAAATCCTCGTCTTTGTAATCTAAAGTAGGAAGAAACCTAGTCAGGTATCCAATATCTGACGTAGAAACGGACGAACCACTGCTTTGGAACGAATCAACAGAACGGTTAGAGCTTTGAAACATGTCAGGGCCAACAGGTGCAGATGCTAACGGAAGAGTCAACGAAGTCATAAAGCAACCATATGTATCATTGAACTCTGAATTACGGTCCTCTGGAGGAAGATAAAAGGGGCATCGATGAAAGGGTGCATCATTTTTTTTCATATGATCTATTAATAACTGCCTACGTTCCGGCATTTTAACGTCTTGACAGATATTATCAAATAACAACGATGTTTTAAAGTAACCAAGGATCGATTTCTTATCTTTATCTTCAATGAGACGGATTTCGATTGAAGGGATTGAACCAGTTATTTTCTTGGAGTATCTATTATTAAACATGTCGTTTAAATTAAGCAAAATGGAGTCCAAATCTATTATCACATATTTTCTTTGGTCGCTATCATCGGGTATTATTTTTATAGTCGCCTTACTGCATCTAAAAGATAAACTCATTGCATCATACGTCGTTGGTAACTCACTATGTAAAGCATTTTCAATATCTTTAAAGCCAAAAATGATACTATCTACTGAAGTTTCAAGCGCTTCCAAAACTTGATGGCCCTCAATATTTAATGCATCTACTGCAAATTCCCAGATGCACAAGTACGTTATTTCTTCAGGGGGTATACCAAACATTCTATGAGCATGGATAGATAACCCTTCAATAGTAATATCTGGCTTCTCGGAACAATAAGCTTCCCTGTAAGCAGACATATTACATAGATTTTCAAGATCTTGTGGTTGATTAACAAATACTCCCTCCACTGGACTGAAATCAGCTTGAAGATCCATGTAGTAATTACAAAATCTGATGTCTATATCTAATGAATCAAACATTAAGCCTATATGACTTGCACTGCTGTAGATATTAAAAGGTAAAATTATTAACCCGTGTCTTACTTGAAAAAAGAAGAAAACATCCACATCATTATCAGTTTTTACAATATTCCAATAATCAATGTCTTCAAAATTTTGCTGGACTTCAACCTTCGAAGACCCGTCTTCTTCCAAAGTATCTGTATATTCTTCAAAAGTCTTAAAGTGAACATGATCACCAAAGTAATTTTCTCTTATTATAAAGAGATATCTTATTAAAAATCCATAAAATTTCATACTAACAAAATCACCCAAGCAACGGATATCTATTACATCTGAGGTGTTTATTTCAATCATACTAAAAAAAGTATATGAACCAACAATTGAAAAGTCACGGCTACTACCCATTATTTTGGATTCCTTCATAAAAGCATCAGTGGTATGCCAAGCAGGAGTATCTAACACTAGATCAAAAGCAGACGTGCAGATATTAAAAGCTACTGTAGTGGATTTGCAAAACTTTCCGTTCAATGGAATATCAACTTTTATATTTAATGAATCTCCTTGAAAGGATAAGTATTTGTTGTTGTTAAAATCAAGTGGATTATTAATAATATTCACATCATTGACATTTAAGAAAATTTTGTAGTCATTGATTTTCCAGTTAATTATGTACAAGTAAGGGCGAAAATATTCATATGGAACTGGTTCACCTGAAGCAAAATCTTCAAATAAATCTGAAAATAACATAGTATGTTCACGAAGGAAGAAGAAACGAGCATTATGGCTAACTTGATTAAACGTCCAATTGCATTTACCATTCCATTCTAAAGGAAAGCCAACATCGGCATTAATTTCATGAGTATCAGCAATAAATAAAACATCATGATTCACTGAAGTTCTTATTTCTGGGGTATTAAACATCACTCTTAATGTATTTGGCCATCCTGCAGTTGTTGCTGCGTAAGAAGTGAAACTTGAAACATTGGAACCTTCACCTAATTTAACTTCTAACCATCCAAACGGTGGTGTAACTCTCTTCCTGTTAAGTGAAGGTAATCTATAAATTTCCTTTAATTTACTTGGTTCTCTTGTAGGTATCCTAAGAATTACTTCGTCTTTAACAATAACAGTAGCAAGAAATCCAGCATATTGTCTTGTTGTACCTGGTAATGGTTTAATTGTCGGTGTGGAATCTCTTGATAAAGTAGGGAAAAACATATTTTGAAGTGGTACTCTTTGCCTATCAGCCCAAGGACCGTAATGAATAGTGGCTAATGATAATTCTACTTCAACCCCAAATTCAGCGTCAGATTGAGCCTCATCTGCTTTATTCAAGGGTATTAAGCCAGGAATATCATAATAATAAATTATTCTTGTAACAACTGAATCTAGAATTAAACTATACTTTGCATATTCTTCTTCAGTACTTATTAAAGTTTTGGTATCTACCTGATCTCCTACATATCGTTTTAAACCTCTCCATTGTTCTCTTAAAAAATCGCTTTCAATATGATCTTTAGTTTTAGCTCTTTGGAATTTCTTAAATAATTTATCTAAGGAATTAACTGCAATTTGGAATTTGTACCAATGCTTATATTTTTTATAACTTTTTAAATCTTGCTTAAACTCAGCTTTAGTAGCATCCGTATAACGAAATTTATCATATGAAATATTAGGTTTCAACCATAATTGAAATTTATCAAAGTTATAATCATGAAGAAGCTTGAAAATATCCAATGGGTTGGTTGATTTTGAAATATCAGTAATTCCATTGGCTCCATCGAAGGAAGCAACTAAAATAGATGGTGTAGATGAATTACCTAAAACAAATGCTCCCTTTTTAATTTTGACTTTAATTGGGAAAATCTTAAGTAAGAAAATTAATGTGGTTTCTGCTATACTTTTGGCTTCAGGGGGTATACTTTCTGAAGCCTCCTTGGAATTTGATGAAATTGACAGACTTTCGTAATCTGTAGTAGATGATGGACTTCCTCTCTGCCTTATCTTCGATTCTTTAAACGAAAATGAAGAATCTTTTCCAATGCTGTATTCGTTTTCTGCATTAATCCCATCATTTTCTTCTTGTAAATTTTTCATAATACTTTCATAAGCTACTGTTCTATTATACATAAAAACTTCAAAACCATCTAATATTAAGAAAAAACGACAAGGTAGCTTTTCATTTTGTTGTCTTGATATTTTATTACCTATCAGTATTTTCTTATTACCGAAATAATAATCAGGTAATCTTGTAACCTGAAATAACCAATATCTCCATGTTAAATTTAGATGTAGTATTGATATAGTTTGTGTTGATGTTATAATTGTTAAATTTTTAGCAAAAACTCTACCACCTAAAGGAGCTATTTTCAAAGATTCAATAGTAAGACGTACTTTATACTTTTTCCATAAAAATATCTTAACTAATTCAGATACAATAAATCCCACAAGTCTATTAAAATGGAAAACAAATCCTAAGCCTAAAATGAGGGCTAAAATCCAATCAACCAAATAAATCCAACTGGAGTTATTATTGGTTGAAGTGGAAACGACAGATATGAATTGCGTTTGAAATCCCATTACTTCATTACTTGACTTGATAGATTAGATGATATATATATATAATAATTATATAATTATTATGATTTCCTAAACAATTTACAAAAACAAAAAAAACGATATGCAGTCCCCAATTTTTTTTTATTTGTGATCATTCCCAAAAAAATAATATAAACAAGACCAAAACCAAAACAACTATTATTCATTCATCAATTTTATATACAATTAACAGAAATGTCAAAGAAGATCATACAGTTCTCGGATAAAGAGAATGCTGTTGGTCGCGTTCTGAAGGTTGAACACAAATCAATTTTGCGCAATGCTCCATTATCAAATAAATTACTAAATGAAAATTCATTAGGTTTGAGAGATAATAAACTTTCAAACAAGATAAGTAGAGTTCCCTTAAGCGGAAAGGATAAGAATCAAGCAATACCATCGTTTGATAAATCACATTCTACATTATCAGCTGCGAATAAAAAACCCACATTTAAAAGAATTCCGTTAGGAGCGGCTCCACTATTATCAAGAGCCAATTCATCATTAGGATTTCTGTATCCATCAAAGGAGAATAAAGTAATTGAATCTAAGTCATTAAGCATCAAGGAAGAAAAGCTTGTTTTAAAGAAGATTAATGATGATTTACTGGCTCCGCCTTCAAGTTCTGCATTTACTGATGATATAATAAAATCAGATAACATTATCATTAAAGATTCTATACCATCAATCAATTCTACATTTTCATCAATGACAAATAAGTTGCATTCGAGTAGTAAAATCGATCACAATATAAATTATAATAATGTTGATCCCGTTAAGAAAAGCCCTAAACCGTCATTTTCGTTACCTAGGCGAGATTTAGACTATATAGAATATGTACCTCAAAAACAACCGAAACTTACGAGTTATCCAGTTGATATGGAACCATTAAATGATAATGATTTAGAATTTTTTTCAAAACCAACAAGATCATTAATTACTAAAGAAAATCGACACGAATATCCCGAACTTTCGCGTCATGAAGCAGAATTAAAATTTGAAGAATTAGATCTTGACTCCAATCTTAGTTTTGATGCAATTGAAACTAATAAGGGTAATGTATCATCTGATTTTGATGAAAACATTGGTACATCGTTAGGATTGTCTATAACGGAATTGGAGGATTTATTGGATTAGAAAAGGTCTTAAAGAAAAGACTTGCGGTATTATATATTTACAGTATAAAAAGCTCTATATATAAGGAATGAAAAATAAAAATATTATCAATTAATTATTGCTGTCTACATTCTGGTTGCAGCTCACCAAATTGATCATAGTCATCATAGCCTGGGGATGATGTAGTTTGAGGTTGAGGTTGAGGTTTCTCTTCATACTTAGGTAAAGTGTCTATGCTTTCTATAGCAAAATCTGTAACGACTTCAATATTTGCTTCCGGTAAGGAATCATTATCTATAGTCTGCCTTAAAATGTCAGATTTATTTTGCAAATCATTAGGTAATAAATTTTTCATCTTTATTATATCATTCTTTTCTAAATACCAATTATCTTTTGGAAACTCAACTTCAATTTCAATATATAAATTACCTCTCTTAACGTGCGAACCAAACCAACTTCCATTATTATTTTTAACTGGCATTCCTTCATTTTTAATCTTAATAAAATCTCCAGGTCTTACAACTTTGCCCTTCGGCGTTGACACTTTAATACCTCTTCCATCTAAATGCTTGACTAATACTTTTGAAAATCCACATAATGCTTCAACTAAAGGAATTTTAAATTTTGAATATAAATCATCGCCTTTTCTTATAAATGTTGGATGATCTTTACAATTAAATGTTAATTTGACATCACCAGTTTCTTTACCAGGATATTGATCCGATTCTTGTTCAAGAATTATAGTTTCGCCACTTCTTGATCCTTTTAAAATCTCAAATTCTAATATTTTTGTTTCTTCTGTAACTTTAGTTCCTAAACATTTTTTACATTTATCCTTTGGTCGATAAATTTTTCCCTTTCCCTCACATATTTTACAATCAACCAATTCTTGAGTCACTAGTCCTGGTCCAACTCTACGAATTCTTGCCGTACGGCCTGACCCATCACATGTAGTACATGGTTTTGTAATCGCTGCCTTTTTAGCACCAGTTCCTTTACAAGTTGTGCAAATGATATTTCTTGTTGATGTTGTTCTTATAGTTTTACCTCGAAATAATTCTTCTAACGTAACATCAACCTTGATTTCTGCATCTTCTGTTCGTGCTTTTGATGTTCTTGGCTCATGATATCCATTTCCATTCATTGAATTGAAAAAATTTCGGAAATCATTTGAAGAATAAGCTCCACCATCTCCTCCTCCACCAAACATATAATCAAATGGATTATCACTATTGCCATTGGAATTGAACCCATCCTCGGCAGTTCCATACAAATCATATTGTTCTCTTCGAGCTTCATCACTTAGTATTTCATAAGCATGAGATATTTCTTTAAATTTTGATTCTGCTTCATGCCTTTCTTCCTCTGAACATTTATCAGGATGATATTTTAGTGCTAATTTTCTGTATGCCTTCTTTACTTCCGAGCTAGATGCACTTGAAGCTATCTCTAGAATTGCATATAAGTCAATAGCCATTTTGCTAATTTATAACCCAAGATCTTCAAAATTTCTATATAATGATTATATAATAAATTTTATTCTTAAATATATTTTTTTTGTGAACTTAAATTTCTTTTCTTTTTCAATGACTCTAATAACTAAATAAACTAAACGAAAATATAATATTCATAGCAGAAAATGGTAAGAAAAGAAAATCGTGTAACGGCTTCTAAATAATATATTTGCAATTGATTACTGAATAATTCAAAAATATGGTGTAAGACAATTTAGAAAGGCAAACATTTATATATACTAGACAAATCTTCGGGGTAAAATACTATTGAGCGCGAAATTTAATTACAAATAATCTGACCATACAAAAATTCAACTATATCAATTAAACAAAAATTAAAACGCAACAATATTTCATTTTTATTTTACTAGCAAATAATGAATATTGAATGTTTGAGATCCAAAAATAATGACGACACAAGCAGGATTCGAACCTACGTGGGTAAAACCCAGAGGGACCTGCACCCTCCGCCTTAACCACTCGGCCATTGTATCGGTTCAAACTGGGATCGAACTCTCAAGTGAAAATTAGAATTTCTCCAAATTTCATAGTTAAGTCCAGTACGCCAGGGACACATTTCACACATTTTTTTTTTAAAACCGCCATATAACAAATTTGACACCTCTACTATCATGATTGCGCTACCAAATTTCGATCATCTTATCAGTTGTAATTCCATCTATATTTACTGGATCAAAAGATTTCCGACTTGTTAAATGTGGCAATGAATTCTCAGCATCTTTCAAATTCTAGTCAGGCTTATTTTCTATTGTAATATGGAGCAAACTTAGACATACATAATTGTTCTCATATAAGAATAAAATAAGACAAAAACTCATCATCTTCAACTATATCTCCTTAAAGAAATCTCAAAATCTTTAGTCTTAGCTTTTGCTCAGATGTCAAGTTGGATTTCAACTTGAGTATTATCATTCGGGTGCAACTTTAATAACCCGAAAAATAAAATACAGGCAATCCTGATAAAAAGGGGTTTACATTTGTAATTTAAAATATATTTCTTGTGAAACTATATATAGATCAAACCAAGAACCATATCAAACAGAAAAAATTAAATAAATGAAGTAGTCAAAAAAAGCAGAATGCTGAATTACCTCAACAAAATGTAGTGATACAGAAAGAAAGTAGAAGAAAAAATAAAAGCGAAATCCTTGGTAGGTAAACATTTTAAAATGCAAAAGCCAATAAACCAATAAAAAAAAGTATAATTGAAGAAGCAGACTTTGCAGAAGCTGAACCTTCATAATATGTAGTTATAGCAGGAGCTGTAATAATGCTGACACCTTCAGTCGGGGTAGGAATTTCCTCTGGTGCATATGAAGTCGGAACTTCAACGATTACGGTATCACTTCCACCTTCACTTCCTGCAATTGTATAAGTAGTACCTATGGTGCCAGTACATGGGACAGTAACTGTTGATGCTGTGTACTCAACTACTGTTACTGGTGTTTTGACTATAACAGCACCAGTCTCACCTTCACCTCCTGTAATTGTGTAGGTAGTACCCGTTGTACCTGAACATGGAACTGTCACTGTAGTAGCAACCTCAACTGTAGTAGCGGTCTCACCAATAATAGAAGTAGGAGATTCTATGATAACAACACTAGTTGGACCTTCTGTGATAGTATAAGTAGTAGCTTCAGTTCCACTGCATGGAATAATCACAGTTGATGCTGTATATTCAGTCACTGTAATTGGGGTTGCGACTATAACAGCACCAGTTTCACCCACACCACCAGTAATTGTATACGTACTACCAGCCGTACAACCACAAGGAATAGTAATTGTAGTAGCAATATTCACAGTAGTGGCAGTTTCACCTGTAATGGTGGTTGGAACTCCAACAATAACGATTGTACTCAGACCTTCTGTCACACTATAAGTAGTACCTGTTGTACCAGTACATGGTATAGTGATAGTAGTAGCAGAGGTAATAGTTTCCGTTTCAATCTCACTTTCACCACCGGTAAGTGTATAAGTAGTCGTTACTACGCTAGTTTCACCTTCATCACCAGTTACTGTATAAGTAGTAGTTACACATGATTCAGTTTCTGTTTCTGTGGTTGTTCCAACAACAGTAATAATTTCAGTAGTACCGCCAGCAGTTACTGTATAAGTGGTAGTAAATAAACCAGTAGATATGGATGTAAAGGTAGTTGTTTCAATTTCAGTGGTCGAAATATATATGGTAGTAGAATTAAGATATTCACTATAACTACTTTTAATAATAGCTGAAGCATCATCTGGCGTTTCAATTTCTATGGTATCAATCAAGCTTCCAGTAAGTGTAAGTGTAGTAGTGTAAGACCCAGTCCAACCTGTAGTAAAAGTAGTATTTGAATGGGTGAAAGTAGTTGGAGCAATATCCACGGTAGTGTCATCACAAAGTACCAAAGTGGAAACTATTATAAAGTAAATTAACTTTACTAGAACCATTTTTAACACAAGCGAAGGAATTGATTTGGGGAAATTTAATTTTAGAATTTGTAAATTTTCTTTAGAAACCAAATGGATCTTGAACGGTACTTAAATATTTTAAATTGAAAATCAAAAACGAAACGGTAAAAGGCATCAATTTTGGAACCAAGTGAAGACCAAAATTGTAGAGCATAAAATTCACTTGAAAGCAAAATTACATACTACAAGCATAAAACATATGTATTAATAAAATTAGACATTGCATAAACTCAAATAATGCAATAAAGTAATTCTCGGGGGTAAAATATTTAATTAAGTAGCAGTGTCATGAAACTCTAATCAATTTATAACTATTATCTAGTAAATCATATGAGTATCTGGTCTTTTTCTTTTGTCTTCCTGCCCACCAGTCTATATTTTCTAATAGTAATGGGTATTTGAAAGTATATTAAATACCTTTGAGTTGAATGAATCAATTTATAAAGATTAGTCGAGCAACAGATATTTTTCAGCCAAAAAGAAAATAATGTAATGGTTTTGTGTCAGTTACTGTTATGTATAGAGTACATCTCAGCTTTTTTAATTTTTTAAGAAAGCCTTATATAAAGGGTAGCCATTATTCTAAACTCAATCTAAACATATCGCTTATTACTTAGTTCATTTAGTGTATTAAGCTTGAAAGGTTTAACAAGGTTGTGATTTTCGAATGGGATTAAATAAATTTGCAAAAAGTCTAAAATGTATAATGCACAGACAACGGACTTGGAGCTGACTAAATGAGAAGGAAATCGCATAAATAAGCTTTGGGTAGTTTCAAATAAGGACCTTAGCCACAAATTATAACCTTTTAGGAAAAATTCAATATTAATTAATGCAACTCTCCCTTTTTCTTTAAAATTTTTTCTGAAGAACATTTAATTTTTCGTGATTTAGTTAATTTAATATTTATTTAGTTCTTCTTCATTACAATTCTTGATTTAATTATTATATTTATAAAGCTCTATTTTATTAAGTGTCTCAATGTTCACGGTTAAAAAAATATCCTGATACGATAATCAATTTTAATACATATAATTACCTTTAATCTTTAGACGACAAATAAAATTTCCGAGTATCTATGGCAACTATAGAGGAGTTTCATGTTCTTTTTCTTTGATTTCGTACTGTCTGAAATTACATGTATTTATTTTGCAACTGTGCGTTAACGCCTTAACTATTTAAATCAAACCGAACGAGACGCACATTATTTATATTAAAAGATAACCGTTTTGTTTACAAAACCTTAGTCACATTATACGAAAATTAAATAAATGTATTAATTTCGTGTAAATGACTCCTTTCTTATAAAAAGAAATCATAATTTATCTATTATCTTCTTTTTTATAGATATTTTTTATGAGAAGTCTAGAATAATTTACTTTTTAAAAACGGAGGTTTATACCAAATTGGCAAAATTTCAAAATAAAAAAATATCGTGTATCTAAATTACCAATCGATATATTCTTTAGGTCTTACGAGTCCTTAAAGGGGGGGAGGGGTAGGTACATATTATATAGATATGAAAACAAAAATAACACAATAATATTTTTTATCTTACTATTGATCTAGAAAATATAATCCCTTAAAATTGATTCAATTTTTACAAAGAAAAATTTACCTGAATCTTTCAAGAAGAATCATTTATTATTGTCGTCGTCAAGAAAAGATGAAAACCAAAATGTAACTAAATGTATTAATATGCTTCAATAATTCTCGCAGTGAATAACGCGAAAATTTATAAAATGAATGCTTTTACATTTTGAACTTTAGGGTTGCAGATTATTTTTAGTTTATACTATTAATTTAAACCGAATGCTTTAAACCGAATAGGTTAATGATTTTGCCGAATAGGCAATATTATCCTTTTAAAAAAAATAAACATTAGAATCTTTTTTTTTAATCCTGAACCGATTTAATTTTACTACTACAGTTTTATTATACTAAACTAAGGGTCTATTATTATTATTATTATTATTATTTATTTTAAACTTATCTTACAGGTAATTCACAGGAAAGACTTCTAAATATACATAAGTCCGGATTAAATGCGTTAGTGATTTGGAATTTCTTTATTTTATACAAATACCACCTTTTTTATCAGGATATTGCAGCCAGATCTTCAATCTGATAATTGGTTATTTACTAGTAGACTTATTCATATATTTTATGTCTTATTTGTTGTAGTTTGCTAAGTAATAATCCTTTTACTTATGGTAAAATTTGGTCATCAATTTGGTTAAAAATTGTTTAGTATTGATAAATTTCAACTAAATATCAACTGATTATCTTATTTATTTCTCTTCTTATACAAATAACATAGAATATCTACATAAATATCCTGACTAAGAAAGATTAAAGCATTTCAATTAATAATTACTTATATCTTATGTAATTGTAAATTACTTAACAGTTTCCTAATTTAATAATTAAATCGCTTTTTTTCTTTTGAACTGCCATGTTTTTTTTGTTGGTTTAGTTTTGGAAGGGGGTCAAAAAGTAAAAAATCTGAGAAATTCAAAGAGAAAAATATTGAAGTAATTTTTAATATTAGATTGTTCCTTATCAACTATACTAATAGAATAAACTATAAACAATGGTATGTAATATAATCAATCAATCAATCAACCAATGAATTAGTAGATATATAATAATTAATACGATTTGATTGATTCTACTTTATTATGAATGATTCAAATTTTAATGACGTGTTTTTTCCCAACATTGAATTGAAGAAAAAAAGGTGCCGTTTTTGCATTTGAATAAAAGTAATAATGATAATCATAACGTTAATTTAATACTAACATGTACATTTATAGTCAAGATCAGGGTAAGTCCTTTTAACTTTTATCAATTGGAGTTTTTAATTTCTTTTGTATAGTTTTGTTTTTCAAACAAAACTCTATGCAAAAGATGTCCAGTTATATATATATATATATTACCTGTACTAACTAATGTTTTAGTGTTGCTGTTGCTGACGAGTCCTTAACTGCTTTTAATGATTTAAAATTAGGTAAGAAATTTAAATTTATTATTTATGCATTAAATGCTGATAAAACACAAATTGTTGTTGAAGAAACTTCAACTGAACAAGATTATGATGCATTTTTAGAAAAATTACCTGAAAATGAATGTAAATATGCCATTTATGATTTTGAATATGAAATTGGTGGTGGTGAAGGTAAAAGATCAAAAATTGTATTTTTTACTTGGTCACCAGACACTGCTCCAATTAGAGCTAAGATGGTTTATGCATCATCTAAAGATGCTTTAAGAAGAGCATTAAATGGTGTTTCAACTGATATTCAAGGTACTGATTTTTCTGAAGTTGCTTATGAATCTGTATTAGATAGAGTTAGTAAAGGTGCTGGATCTCATTAAAAGGATTAAAAGAAGTATCAAAAAAGTATATTATATTATATTTTATTATATTATAAGATTTTAACTCTCTACTAAGATATTATTAATAATTAGTTTTATAACCTATTTTTTTTTCATAAATATAAATAAAGTTTTACATTAATTGTAATTGTAATTGTAATTGTAATTGTAATTGTAATAGTAATAGTTGTTGTTGTTGTTGTTGGTTGATAATATAAGGTCGTGTTAAAATGGTCAAAAAAAGGGACTCCTCTTTAATCAGGAAATTTAAATTTCTTTATAGGAGAGAGGTTTTTATTAAAATTTTTTTTTATATTATATTCAAATCAATTAAAATCAAATCTTTGTTAATTGATATTATTATTATTATTATATATATATATATATATATATATTATAAATATTATTTAGTGTATTACTAGGTGAAGACTTTTTCTTTTTTTACATCCTTTTTAAACATTCAATAAAAGAAAGGGAAGTCTTCATCAATTTCAATTGTTGTTAACTTAGTCAAAGTTACATTTTATTTCCTCAAATCTAATTTCATTTACGACTTTTATTTCATTTAGTTTAGTTATACCTTTCATTATTAAAGATTGATTCATTATTAAAAGGTAATTATTAATTATATATATATATATATATAAATATTCAATTAGATCTATCACTATTATATAAATCAAATCAAAGGACCTTTTTTTCATTTTTAATTATGGCCCCAATGAAGCCAAGAGCCACTCTTGAACAAAAAATTCAAATACTAGACTTTTATCATCAATCCAATCGACCTCAACTGGAAACTGTTGATCATTATAAAAATACAGTATCTATATCAACTTCATCATTTAGTGAATGGCTTAAAAATGAAGATGATTTACGTGAAAGATTTCAAGTAAGCTCATCTTTTACAAAAAATAGTAAAAGAAGAGTTAAATATAAATATGAAAAAATTAATCATGCCATGGATATATTGGTTAAACGAAGATTAGAAAGAAATGAGCCTATAAATGAACCAATCTTAAGAGAACATTGGTCAATTTATGCTCATCAATTTGGAGTTGATGATCCAAAACGTTTAAATGGTTTTAGTCATGGTTGGTTAAGTCAATTTAAAAAGAGACATGGATTAAATAGGAAAAGAATACTTGATGATTCCAATAATAATAATAATTCTACCACCACCACCAATAATTCAATTGAAAGTAATGTACCATCACCTTCATCAAATTCTTCTGAAAGTGCATCACCAAATATATCAAGTAATAATAATAATACCAGTAATAGTTTTTCAACCACAAATGGCGAATCAAATAATAATGCTAATACTAATACTAATAATAATGCTGAAGTATATGATCCAATTCTTTCAACTGAACCAGAAAATAATGATAATCAACATTCTCCATTCTCAAGAGTTTCATTAAGTAATTCAACATCCAATAATAATAATAATAATAACAATGGTAATAATAATAATAATACGGCAACCTATGATTTATTAAATCCTCAACTTTCAAATGGAAGTAATAGTAATAGTAGTAGTGAGCCACCACTAGCACCATCAAATAATCAATTCCGTCCTCAACAAAGTCTTAATTTTTCAAACGGAAGTACTCCAATAACATTATATCAACAAAATAAACAACAGCAATTACCACCTTCATCATTACAGAAACAAAAACATTCCTCAAAACTTCGTTATCAAAAATCAAAAGATCAACAATCAACTCATGATAATCAACCAGTTGTACAATATGAAAACCAAAGACAACAATTAGAACAAAGATTAACCAGATCAAATACAAGAAATTCTAATTCCAGTACTAATAAACAAAACGGAACTAGTTCAAATAATTCGAATTTATTGGCTATGACTGCTAATCAACCTGAATCATCATCATCCTCATCATCTTCACTTTCGGCTACAACTGCTGCTTCTTCAGCTCTAGATACCACTCAAAATATAAATTCAACTGATATTGAACGATTTATATATATGTTTGCTGATCGATTTTTTCATGATCATCAATTTGAATATCCTCAAACTATTAAAATATTTCATGAATTTAAATCAGCCTTTTTTAATGAAAGAATGATAAGACTTCGAGTTCTTAATCAACAACAACAAGCACAACAACAAGTTCAACAACAACAAGTTCAACAACAACAAGTTCAACAACAACAAGTTCAACAACAACAAGTTCAACAACAACAAGTTCAACAACAACAAGTTCAACAACAGCAAGTTCAACAACAACAAGTCCAGCAACAACAACAACAGGTTCAGCAAATACAGCAACAACAACAACAAGTTCAACAGCTTCTGCAGCATCAACAACAACAAATGCTACAATCAGATAATATATCACACCTTCGGGTTCGTAATAATAATCATTTTCAACAACCACAAAACGTTCAACATCAACAGGTTCAACAACAACAACAAGTTCAACACCAAGTTCAGCAACATCAGCAACATCAGCAACAACAACAACAACAACAACAACAACAGTTACAGCAACAGTTACAACAACAAGCTCTGATCCCATTACTTGATGATTTCTTCTTACGAGGTCCAGTAACTAACCAAGTCACTCCAACTAATAGTAATAGTAATAATAATATTATATCACCATCAAATAATATTATTAATACTACTAATAATAATACCAGCATCAACAACAACAACAACAATAATAATAATGGTCCGCAACAACAACAACATCATCATCGTGTCAGACATTTGAATGGAACGTTAAATCCATTGATCCCCACTAATATAACAAGACTGCTGAGGAGTAATAAATCAGTGTTGTCAAATGATTTAAATCATTCTACGAATAAAAGGTAGACATTGTTGTTCAATGTTTCATTTTCATTTCAAATTTACCTTTTTGTTTACTAGTCTTTATTTCTATATATTTTATTACTTTTTTTAGTTCTAGTTTCTGCGTATTTTTTTTTCTTTTCTTTTCTTGATTTTTTAATTTTCTTGTTTTATTTTCTTCTTTTCTTTTCTTTTCTTTTCTCTTTTGGCATGGATTTGTATTGTATTATTATTCATTTTGTTTGTATATTATATTTCATAATTGTTAGAATATCATTTTTTGCATTTTATTAAAAAAAAAAATCTATATTATATTTATTATAATTTATTATTTATGTGTATGGTAATTCATAGCGATATTTCCAAATTGGGAAAATCCCGCTACCCAAAAATGAAAAACTACAAAAAAAAAAAACATGATTAATTAAGCGATAACAAAAACTATAAATAACATTAAAATTATCCAACACTAAGCATTTCAAACATTTAAAGAAAAGAAAAGAAAAGAAAAGAAAAGAAAATCAATCACAATACACGATGACCGCCAGCAAGATCAAGATCAAGATCCTTAGCATTGGATTAGGAGGAGTCGGAGCTATGGCCGCCTATACATTAAAAAGAAATAATGAATCTAATATTGAATTAACAGCCGTTATAAGATCCGATTATGAAAAAATTGTTAATGAAGGTTATAGTATATCATCGTGTGATTACGGAGGTCGAAAGGACGGAGAAGAATTAATTAAATTCAAGCCTGATGTTATATTTAAATCGGTGGCTGATATTAAATCAGGACCATTTGATTATATACTTATTTCAACAAAAGTTATACCTGCCACCAATAATATTTGGGATGAAATTAATAATAATCAAGATAAATTAATTAAAGAAGATTTTAAAACCAGCATTGTATTGATTCAAAATGGGATTAATATTGAATCATATTGGTCTAAAGTGGCAGGGCGAGTTAATTTAATTAGTGGAGTATCATATATTAGTTCAACCAATAATCATGGAACTATTACTCAATATTCTCATGATACATTAGTATTAGGATTATTTGATATTAATAAGATTCATGATAAATCATCGATTGAAGTTCTTGAAACTTTAATTAAATTATATTCCAATGATTTAAATTCGACTAAGATTGATCATAATGTAAGATTTACTCGATGGAAAAAATTAATTTATAATGCTGCTTATAATACTGTATGTTGTTTAACTGATTTAGATGTTGGAAAAGTATATGAATTAAAGGATTCCAAACAAATCATTACCAATGTATTTTATCCATTAATGAAAGAAGTACAATTTGTTGCTAATGAAGATTTAAAATTATATAATTATGAACAATATCAACAATTTATTGAAGAAGAAGATATAACTAAAATGATTAATAATACGGAAAAATTCGATGCCCCAGAAAATTATCAACCTTCAATGTTAGTTGATTCAAGAAATGGTAGATTAATTGAATTAGAAATTATTTTAGGTAATATTTTACAAATTTATAAAAAGAATCATAATAATAATGTAAAATTAGAAATTCCTTATTTAAATTTTTTATATTATTTATTATCAATGGTTCAACATAGATTAGAAAGTGATCGTAAATAAGTGATTAGTGATTATAATAATTATTATTAGATATATATATATATATTATATTAAGAATATAAATTAGTATAAAAATTCTATAAAACCGAATACTTCTTTTTTAAATTTCCTTTTTATTTTGAGGGGAGGGGGGGGGGTCGTTAATAAATACTATACATGAAAAATAAATAAGAATACGTTAAACCATGATGCATGAATGAGGGAATCAAATGAAGTGAAGAAAAGATGACACGTTATATTGAATGAGTAAAATCAATTTCATTTGATTGATCAATACTTAAAGAATTCAATTGAGATTGTAATTCATTCATTGAACTAGGTTGAAATTCAACCATAACTCTTGGAGTTTGATTAATTAAATTTGTTGTTGATGATGATTTATTTTTATCTTTACAATCAGGACAATTAAGACATGTTGAAATATTATTATTATGATGATCATCTTCAATTTCTTTATTTCCATGACATTTCTTTGTTCGTTTACTAATTTTTTGATGTTGTTTTTCAACATAATCTATTTCTTCATGAGGTGGTGAGGGTAATTGTGGTACTTGTTGAACTTGATGGTGATTATCCAGTTCTTGAGTATTAATTGAATCATTAGATTGGAAGAATTGTAAATTTGTTCTTTTCATTTTAGATGAAACTTTAATCTTCTTCTTTTTAGTGGTTGAATCATTATTATCTTTAACATTCCTTATCGGATAATGATAATGATGATTATGACTATGATTATGTAAACTTTCAATGTTTTGTTCAATAAATTCATTATTTAAATTATTAGGATTGATTTTATTAATTCTGGCCGCTGTAACATTATCATATTCATTTGAATGTTTAGCGTATAAATAATTTCTTAATGCCATGATTGTAGTATTTATTTATTTATTTATTTATTATAATTAATTAATTATAATATTAATTAATATTAATAATTAGAATGAATGAAATGGGACAAATGTCCTTATTTATATCTTGCAAATATCACCAAGACCTAGACTTAGATTTCTAATTATATTATATAATTATTTATTTATAATTAAAAATGAAGCCATTTTTTTGATATTTATATTTTATTCATATAAAAATATTTTATATTATATTTATTATAGAATAAAAATAAATAAAAAATGGTCCCACTTTTTTTTTTTATTTTTCTTTTTTTTATTTTCTTTTTTTTTTTTTTTTTTTTGCAGACCATTTTGAGGAGTGAAACAACTATAGATAAAAACGACTTACTTTAAAAATATATGACTATTAATATTTATAGTTCGTATATACTTACTAATTTATATTAGTTTTATTTTTAGTTTTATTATTATTATTATTATTATTATTATTATTACATTATAGATTATCTATTGTTTGTGTATGTATTTATTGTACATATATATATATATACATTTTAATTCCTTATATTGTTAATTATTGAATGGTTATATATATTAATTAAATAAATTAAATTAAATTAAATTAATTAATTATTACTTGATTGATGAGAAAATTTTAAACCAATTATTATAATCCCAATTGCAATAGTTATAAATTTATACTTTAATCCATCATCAACTAACAGATCCTTTTTTCTCCGTCTCTTGGTATTATCATTATTATTACTATTATTAGTAATAATTGAACCTAATAAATAATATTTTAAATTATTTAGTACTCCAAAGTCTGATTCTTCATAATATGAACTATCACTACTAGAAACTTCTTCCCATGTAACTTCTTCATCTTCATCTTCATAATCTTCATTATTATTATTATCATCATTATCATCATCATCTGATGATGATAATGATTGAGAAAATTTCTTTCTTATAAATATTTGCGATTTATATTTCTTTAAATTTTTATCATTATTATTATTATTATTATTATTATTATTATTATTATTATTATTATTCTGATTGTTATTATTATTATTATTATTATTATTATTATTTAGAAGACTGATATTATTCTTATTAATATCTTCTAATCCAAAATCAATGTCTTCAAAATTTAAATAAGAATTTAATTCATCCGAAAATATTCGTTTACCAAATTTTTCACTGTTATTATGATTTAAAAATCCATAATCATCATCATTATTATTATTATTATCTTTATCCACTTTGTCAAATTCTCCATTTTCATTAATATTAAATAACTGTTTGGAATACGATGATAACCCAATTCCAATTGGATTTTCTTCTTGACCTTTATTATTCCTATTATTATTATTATTATTACTACTATTATTACCATTATTATTATTATTATGATAATTCTTCGACAATATAGTATTAATCGATACCGATCGTAATACTCTCTTTTTATTAATCAATAATTCCCTTGATCGCTCAATCAATTTAGCATCACTATATTCAAAATTCTTTGATCTTAATGACATAACTGATTGTTTCTTAGTTAATTTTTTAATATTTTTCTTTTGCTTTTGTAATTCAAATCCAATATATGATAATAATTTTTCATTATGTAATTTTAATGATTGTAATTCAAATTTTAATTTCATAATTTCTTGTCGTGTCATATCACTATTAAAATTTTCCATTATCATTGATGATGATCGTTTAGATGATGTATTGGTTAAAACTGAATATCGTTTACAATCATTATTAATAACATTATTACTTCCATTATCATTATCATTATCATGATCACTCCCATTTAATGCTGACAATGCCCCATCTCTAATTTTATCTTGTTCATTTAGTTCATTCTCTGGTACTGTAACACTTCTTAAACCTAATGGTTGTTGTTCAAATTCAACTTTAATTGGAACAATATCATGACTATTATATCTTGAATGATTGGGTTTGGTAGTAGAATATCGTTTAACTATTGGTGATTTCTTAATATTATTATTGGTATTATTACTTCCACTACTAATACTTTCTAATAATGAAGAATTAGCTAATTTAAGAGGAGATAATATAAATTCATGATTTTCAAGTATGGGTGATGTTATCTTTAATGGTAAGGATTGTCTTTTCTTTTCTTTGGATCTTGGATCGGGTGAGGGAGGATATGGAAATTGGAAATTTTGAGATAATTCAATATTATCATTATAATTATCATTATAATTATCATTATCATTATCAATTGATTGTTTCTTGATGGGCGATGAATGCTGAATATCATCAGCCAAATATAAACTATCAAACGGTGATGGTGATGGTAATGGTTGTTCATAAACCACATCATTATTAAGACCTTGATTAAGTTCTTTATTGAATTTTTCATATTCCACATCAACTTCATCTTCATCTTCTTCATCATCTTCTTCATCACTAGATAAATTATGCATGGTATGTATAGTATGTATGATTTGACTTATTTGACTATTATCATTTTCATCATCATTATCAATATTTTCATGAATTAATATTGAATTTTCTAAAATTTCTTCAGTTTGTAATAATTGATTATTTAATAATTCATTTTCTTTACTTAAAAATTCAATTTGTTCCATTAATACAAGCTTAGAATTCTTTTCTACTTCATAATTACTTTCAAGAACTCGATAATGTCGTTGTAGTTTTTCAAATGATTCATTATTATTATCATTATTATTATTATTATCATTATTTATATGTTCTGCTTCTTCTTCTTCAAATTGTTGTACCTGTTGTATCTGTTTAGACTTTAATTCTTCAATGTATTGCTTATAAAATTCAATTTCTTGATTCATTAATTCTCGTTCTTTTTCATAATCATCTTGAAGGTTTCTTATAAATGATTCAAAATCTTCAATTTTTTTATCTTTATTAATAATTAAATTCTTTTTATTATATAATTCTTGTTCTAAAGCTATAAAATCTTTATTTATACTATTATTCTTTAAGATGATATCAGTGAACTGCCGTTCCAATTTGTTGAAATCTTGTTGTAATTGGTTGAAATCATTCAATTCAACCATTTTTTTGGGTGATGATGATGATAATGTTGATGATGATGATGATGATTTATTAGAGGATTTTAATGGAATTGGAGAGGTAGGATATTTTGTATCGATCGTTTTTGTTAATAAAGTAAATCCATTCTGAGAGTTATGATCCTCCATACTCTACGATTGATTTATTGAATGACTTTTGTTTTAAAAAGTTGATTAGATTAATAGCTGATTTGTTTTGATTTGATTTGTTTTTATTTTTTCTTGTTTGTTTTTTTTTTGACTGAGAAATTATTTTTTTTTGTTGTGCTGCTTTTTTTTTTATTTTTTTTTTTTTTTTTTTTTTTTTTTTTTTTTTTTTTTTTTTTTTTTTTTTTTTTTTTTTTTTTTTTTTTTTTTTTTTTTTTTTTTTTTTTTTT
>JAJMJS010000035.1:50310-94527 GCA_030563665.1 Scheffersomyces broadrunensis | reverse complement strand
TACTTATAACAATTCTAGTAGTATAATTAAAAATAAAAAATTTAATGGAAATGAACTGATATTAAATATATTATTTAGTATTTCTTGTATATACATGTATTTATTTATTATCATAAATTATAATTATCTCTACTATACACCAATCCAATCTTTCCAATCTATTCAATCTATTAATGCATAATTTTAATAACATGTCAAAAATAAATCATTAAAATTCCCCTTTTTACCCCCCCTGGAATTGTTTAATAAATGTTGTTTTTGTTTTGATTTAATATGTGTTTGATTCCCAGTGCGGCTCAAATTATTGGTCTACATTAAAAATACTTTCTTATTAATTAATCTTAAATGAATTATTTAAGTTAATTAAAACAAAACTTGAATAAATCAAATTAATTTTCTTTACTTGTAATTCATACCCCTATGAATTCTTAGTATAAATTCAAAGTTAAATGCACTCAAAACCTTTTAATTCTACATTAAATCTTCAATTTAAGTTCTCCAAGAAACTTTATATTAAATATTATACATATATATATATATATATATATGCAAGTGGTGATGATATGGATGATGATGAGATGGAATATACTATGTACAATTCAATTAATGAATAAGCTAATTATAAGGATGTATGAACGTTTGAATGATTGAATCAATGAATGAATAAATAAATAAATAATTATACCATTAAATTTATAAAGTGTTTGTTATACCTAATGAAGCCTGTTCTATAGTTGTACCAGGATTTAATGTTCTTTTCATATCAATTTTTTGAATATTGGCTCTTAAAATTCTTGGATCACTTTTTAAGGTCCTTAATAATTGACTTTGAACATTGGCTGATACATCAAATCCAATTAAAAAATGATAACCTTGAAAATGTCTTTGTTGTTGTTTATTGATGATTTTTGGTAATGGTCTTGGTCCTAAACTTGTAATATCTCTTATAATTCCTCTATTATTAAGAATTAATTTCCCAATAGTTGAAACAATTTTTTTGGCTTCACTACTAACTTTTATAGGATCCGTTATACGTGATATGGCAAATAATTCATAATACATTTTTATATTGTATTGTAATGTAATATATATATTGTTGGGTATGGTATGGTAAGTTGATAATATGAATTTATATCCCATTTATTTGAAAAAGTTTTTCTCATTGTTCATAAAATAAAAATAAGAAAATTATTAAAAAAAAATGATCACATGACTCGTCACATGGCTCAAATTATATAAAAATAAAGATTTCTTATCTATGAATCACGTGCAATGATGTGTGGCAGATTTTCTTTATTTTGACAATATATATAAAATTTTTCAACCATTTTAACTTAATTAATTTTTTTTTTAGTTCTTTAAAATTATAAATTATATCATTATATCATTACAGTATGGCTTCTAATATTACCTGGCATCCCAATTTAACCCATGATGAACGTTCAGTATTAAGAAAACAAAAAGGTGTTACTGTTTGGTTAACGGGTTTATCAGCTAGTGGTAAATCAACCATAGCCTGTGCATTAGAACAATCAATATTAGCCAGAGGATTAAACGCTTATAGATTAGACGGTGATAATGTTAGATTTGGTTTAAATAAAGATTTAGGTTTTAGTGAAGCTGATAGAAATGAAAATATTAGAAGAATTAGTGAAGTCGCTAAATTATTTAATGATTCATGCACAGTAACAATTACTAGTTTTATAAGTCCTTATAAACAAGATAGACAATTGGCTAGAGAATTACATGAAAAGGATAGTTTAGCATTCATTGAAGTATTTGTGGACGTTCCAATTGAAGTTGCCGAACAAAGAGATCCAAAAGGTTTATATAAAAAAGCTAGAGATGGTTTAATTAAAGAATTTACTGGTATTAGTGCTCCTTATGAATCACCTGAAAATCCAGAAATTCATTTAAAAAATTATTCTGGCCCATCAGTTGAAGATTCAGCCGAACAAATTATTGATTATTTAATTGAAAAAAAATTCATTTAAATTTAATTATATTTATTAAAAAAAAAATTATTCTTATTTGTATATACATATCATTATTAGACAACTTATTTCTTTAAACTATCTAATCTTGCTTGTAAATCATCTTCATCACTATGAGCAGCAGTTCCACCACTACCACCAATTGCTTCTGCAACCCTACCATTTGTAACATTTTCTTCAGTTTGAACATTAATTGCATTAGGAGTATCTTTTAAACTGGTATTAAGATCAACTCCAATTTCATCCAAAACTTTACCCAATATTTCATCTATTTGTTCATCTTCTCCTAATTCATCTTCATCCATAGCCATGGCATCATCAATGGCATCATCCATAAATTCTTGTTTTTGATCCATTAAATCATTTTCTTTAGCAAATTCTTGTGCAATTCGAGATAATTGGGGTAAATTCATCGACCTATTCATTCCAGATAATAATCGGGTGGCATCTCTCATTGATGTTGCCATTTGTTGATTAGATCTTACACTTTGAATTCTTAATGATATAGCTTGTAATTGTGCCTTCATGGAATTAAATTTGGTTATATAACTTTTGGTACGAATTAAATCTTTAGCTTGAATCTTGGCACTAGAAATTTGTCCTTGTTTGGCTGATTTCTTAATATCACTGATTAATTTCTTCTCTTGTTGTTGTAATTTTGTAACTTCTCTAGTTAATTCTCTTTGAGTCTTTTCTAAAGCTCGTTGATTCTTTCGAAGTCTCTCTTGAGGAGTTAATTTCTTCCCAAATGCCCACTCAAACAACTGTGACATGGTTGGAAGGTGCTTATGAAGATTGATTAACCCTGGATAGATAAACTTTTATTAATTTAAAGAATAAAATTGAAAGATGGATTATCTTTCCTCCCCTTTTTTTTTCTATTCTGCTTAATTTATTCTGTCTACTTGTGCACATAATTTACACACTAAAAACTTTATTACACAAAAGTAGTTAATATATATATATATTAAATCTTACTATCATTAAGTAATGCTAATCTAACAGCTTCATATGACATACCTAAACCAGCTTGATATCCATAACCACTAGCACCATAATTATGAACCAAAACTTTATTATGTCCAATAGTTTCTCGTTCAATTCTAACTCCAGAATGTCTGCTAGGTCTTAAACCTGCCACAACTCGTAAAATTTCTAATTTATTACCATTAGGATTCTTGTTAATTAATTTAGGATATAATTCAGTGGTCCTTCTTATAATATCATCAGTTTCTTCTTTAAATGTATCTGCAGTCCAATTATCCTTTTGCAAATACCCTCCTAAAATTAATTGATCATTTGAATAAGGTCTTTTGATAATATACGTAGCATAATCTTCACCCCATCTCATAACATTTTCGGTGATATGCGGGGCTTTAACAACAACAACTTGTCCTCTGGTTGGATAAACTTTCGAATCATTAACTCCACCTAATTTATGAGATCCTAAACCAGTACAATTAATTACAACTTTTGTACTTGAATTAATATATGCTTGACTAATATGAGTTAATTTCTTCTTAATAAATTTAACCCTATTATTTTCAAGATAAGTTTTAAAATTAAATAAAAAATATGGACAATTAAAATTCCATGATTTAAATTTTATACCAAATGCAACTCCTTTTGGTAATTTAGATTTATCAATAACTTCATATTCTTCTAAATAAGAAGCTAAGGATTGAATCTTGGAATCAGATGGTCTAATATCCCAATATTCACTGGATGTATATCTATCTAATCCACAAGCTGGTCCACCTAATTCATCTTGAATTTTCTTTAAATGAGTATAAGTATATTTATCATAAGATAATGTGTTTGGATCATCACCAGTTATACAACTGAAATTACCTCCAGCATAGGGAGATGCATAATTTATACTTTCATCACCCGGGAAATGTTCAGCAAGTACAGTAATTGATTGTGGCTTAATACCTTTTTCAATTAAATTAAAAGTTGTATAAAGGCCAATAATACCAGATCTGATTCTTATTGTTAGTATATTGGACAATAAAAATGATGACAATTTGTAGCTCCAATTGTTCCAATCCTGTCAATTAGACTACATTAACACAATGAAGTACCCATGTATATATACATACCCTACTATAACGTATTCACTCATGCTTTATTAGGCCAATCGTATGACTCAAATATATATATATATATAAAAAAATGTCTCCGCATTTTTAACAGGCAAAAAGATTTTCAGGCTTTTATTTTATTTTATTTTAATTTGTTTGTGTATTAAAAAATAAATAGTTATGCTACCAATTTGTTTTTCTTTTTTTGTGTTATCTTTTTAATGCTCAACTCTTTCACCATTACTATTTAAACTAAGCAATGCTGATTCATCAATATCATCATATTCACCTAAAAGCTGATATAATTTTAGAATCATTTGTTCAGTATTATCACTATTTACATCACCCATTCCATACTTGTAAATTGAATATACACCATATATGGCAATAAATGTACATAATCCTATTGCAATATATCCTTTAAATGTAAAACCAGGGGGTAATGGGGGAAATTGCCTATTTTCACCTTTTAAATTTAACCATGCCTTTTTAGAATCACCAAAATTTCCAGCAGCATTACCCTTATAAGGAACTTTTGCAGCTTTACAATTATCATAATGATTGTCGATAATTGTTTGTTCTTTTTGAATACTTAATGGTGATTCAACAAATGTAATCGCTAATCCTTGTTCTAAATGCCAGTCTACATGACAATGGAAAAACCAAACTCCAGGATTATCAGCTTTAAAACGAAGTACAATATATCCATTGGGATTAACTTGTACCGTATCACGAATCATTGGATATTCGGGATATGTAACATTGGAGGGATCATAAAGTATTGGTTCTTCTCCTCCAGATTCTGATTTAGCAATTGTTTGGAAAGTATGGCCATGCAAATGAAATGGATGCTTACCTGGATCCATATTATGTAATATTATTTCAATGATTTCATTTGATTGTAATATAAATGTATTTGTATTTTTTCCATAAATTTCTTGAATTGTACTATATTCACCTCCAGAAAGTACACTTAATAGAGTTGGAACTTTTGGGGGTACGTAAGAAATATCATTAAAAAATGCATATGTAACACCATCTCCTAACATATTCATAGTGAAATTAAGTTCTATTGTATAATCTGCATCAGGAAGTAATTGATCTTTATTCAAAGGTATTAAATTAAATTCTTCAACGGGATTTAATGATTCGATTAATTGCTGATAATCATTTGGCAACGGACTTGGATATTTTTTACCTGAATCGTATTCAATCCAATTAGTTGATACTATTTCTAAATCCAGTGGAAGTAGATCTAACATTTCATAATCAATCATATTAATAAATCTAAAATTTTTATTTGAATTTGATTTGGTGGTAACTAATACAGAATATCGTTGACCAACAGCAATATAGATTGAATCTACTTCAATTGGCTCAACATAAATACCATCGATTTCAACAATTGTTAAAGTATGATCTTCAATATATAAATATTGTGATACAAATACTCCCATATTAATAATTCTTAATAAATAAATTGTATCTGATTCAACGGACCATGTAACATTTCTAGTACCATTGAATAATGAATTTTGGGGAATAGGCTCTGCTCCAGTTGGATTATATCTACTTAAAAATGATTTAATTATTTCTGGAGACTCTTTATGATAATGTTCAGAAAGTGTAAGAATAGTTTCTTGATCAAATTTAAATGGAAATTCATCATCTTCAATAATAAATACCCCTCTTAATCCATCGGCATATTGAGAACCAGAATGTGAATGATACCAATAAGTACCAACTTGATCTGATACAGTAAAATTATATAAAAAAGTTTGACCTGGTGAAACTGGACATTGAGTTACCATTTCAGGTCCATCCATTGAATTTGATCCTTGTTGAAATAATCCATGAAAATGTAAAGAAGCATTAGTATCTTCTAATAAGTTGGTAAAATATATTTGAATTCTATCATCTTTCTTTACTCGTATAGTAGGAATTGGCCATTCATTATTAATTCCAATCATTCTTCTTTCATAATTACCATCAGGATTTGCATTAACATAAGTTACGTTAAATTGAAATGTGTGTATTTCAGCTAACAGTAAAGTAGCCAAACATAGAAGCCAAATTGCATAGATTACATGCATTGTCAACTAATTATATATAATACAATATATAATAAGTTATTTGTAAAAATATTAAATTAATTTATTAAAAAACTATTCATTGTTAGGTTACAATAATTTTTTTTTTTTTTTGATGGAATCATTTTTGATCCACTAATAAATTCCTATATACTTTTTGACTAAACTATTTATAATTTAAGCAGTTGGAGCTTGACATCCATGCATAAGACTATTATGTGGATATTTATAACCAGCATTCTCCCAACTGGTAAGGTTTGAATTGGTATAAGCATTTATATGCTTATTAATATAATCAGTGGTGGGATAATCATTTGGATTACAAGTCATTTCTTCTTGCCCTTCCGGTTGATAAATCCTAATATAATCAATTTCAAATACAGCAGGATAATCTAAGGATCCAAAATCAATATTCATCCAAGTTGGCGATAAACCTAAATTAAATATTAATGACATTGGTTCTTTGGATATATCTCTCCATCCAATAGTGTCGGTTGGATGTAACGCATCACCTTTAATTCCTAAGGTATTTTGTTCACCAGCAAAGAATTGAATGTAACTATCTTCATCGCTTTTTTTAAGACTTTTATATTCAAATCCAAACTTTTGGAAATGAGTTTCTCCTGGTATTGAATGTTTAAGATCTGTTGAATTTCTTAATTCTTCAAACCATTCATTATTTAATACAGTGGTTGATGCAATAGCTTCTTGAAATGGGGTTCCAGTATCTGGTTTCATTGAAGTTAAATTAACATTTTCAATTGACAAATAATCATAATCAGGTCTCCACCATGGATCAAATGGTGCCACTTGTAAAGTTTGGGCTCCAAGTGCCCAATTATCATATAAACCTCTTGTACCTTCAATAATATCAATTTCAGGTGCACCCCTTCCAGTACCAATGTTAGGATGATCTTGTCCATAACATGTACATTTACTTAACCTTTGGCCTGGTAAGTAAGATATTCCATCTGGTGATGATTGATTTGGTGTAATACCATAATCACATTCGTTATAAGTATAGGGCCAAAGTCCATCAGTCGTTGCCATATATCCTGGTCTAGCTAAATTACCTAAACTCCAAACAGCCGGCCATAAACCTCTTGATTGGGCATATAATGGCATTTTAAGACTAACTTCAATTAATGCATTTTTATTAAAACATAATTTATTCCAAGATTGTAACATGGCCGAAATATAGTCCGCACCATTAGTGCAATAGGCATCCATGGTAAGTCTTAAGCTTCCATTTCTAGTTTCTGCCATATATGGAACATAGTATTCTAAATCATTTGTAGCTTGATAATGAAGATCAACTGCAGTAAAGAATTGATCATCTCCATCAAAAAAGGTTCTACCTTCAGCATTAAATTCATCTGAAAATACCAATTTCCAAACTTCACCATTATTGACAGTGCTATTTTTATAAAGAAATTCTTTTGGAGTATCTGGATCTATTAATGAAGTTCTAATTGCCTTTAATGTAGGATATTTGTACGGTGATAAAATGTCATAAACTTCGGGAGGAATAGGTTTATATTCTTCTTCTGCAGTACGAATTAAGAATCCAATAGAACCAAATATTACTACTGCTAATAAGGCACCAATTGCAATAAGCAGACCAAAGTTATAATTTTTATAATACACTTTTGGATTTATATAATCCGATTTTTTTTGAAATACTTTTGGTGGTGCTTCAAATTCTTGATCAATATTTTTAATTTCTTCTTCACTCATAACGAAATCACTTAGTTCAATTTGATCTGAAATATCTAAAACTTCATGTTCAAATATTTTATAATCAGATACTTTTGATTGTACTGGAGTTGAATTCAGAGAAGCTTCGCTTGTAAATAATACACTTGGAGTTGATACTTTTGATTGATTCATTGGAGAATGAAAATAATAGTAAGGCTCTTCCATTTGACAAACATGTTGATTTGATGTAGTTTGTGGTAAAAAGTATCTAGAATAGCCTCTAGCTTTTTGAGCTATATTAAGAGTTGATGAACTATTTGCAGAAACATGCTCAGGTGTTGATAACGCTGGATGAGTAATTCTATCATATAATGCGCTTTTTATTTCATTATTTTTTTTGGGAGTAGTAGTTGTAGTGTTAGTTGGTAGGTTTCCACTATTAAAGTTGATTTCCAAAACAGAGCTCTCATCTGACAGATCATGAAGCGTACTATTGTTTGAACCAGTACTCATTATATCGTTGATATTTCCTATTGAAGTTTACTTGTTTGTATAAACGAATGAAAACAATCCGAAATTCATTTATTTATTTATATAAATTACAAAAATAAAATTGAGAGATGAGGATAAACATAATATAATTTGAAAGTTTTAAACTAAAAATAAATTTTCATTAAACCCTGTTCCTTCCTTGTGGTTCCCAATTTAGGAATCTTTGTTTTTTAATTTGAAAAAAATATAAATTAATATGCTTATGCTAGAGAATAAAAAGAAAGAAAAAAGCCTCAATTTTAAAAATACAATTATAAAATATATATATCGGCTCAAATATATTGCCTTTATCCATATTATATCCATCTCTATTTACCTTTAGTTAATAATGACTTTATTTTTGTTTGGGCTTTTTTGCAAGCATTTCTAATTTTGAGCCGAAAGAAAGTGAAAAAGAAAGAAATTGCAACTTGTTACTGAAAAATGCATCTTGGAACATCGAGCCGCACTACCAAAGAAATATTAATATTAATACAACTTTCATAAAAGCGCAAAATGAAATTAAAAATTAAAATGTATCAATCATTAAATTACTACTAAAAAATAATTAGAAATAAATAATAATTAATCATAATTATTATACTGTTACTAAAATATTATATATTCATAATATTAATTTATCATTGTATAAAAGAAGCTAAAAGCAAACTAAAACCAGGAAAACGACGAAGACAAAAAAGATCATTGAAATCAACAACAAAAAAAAAGGATATTATTGTTATTATATTATTTTTTTTTCTTTAATTTTCTATTCAACTTTGTACATAATTATATGAATTTTTAATTATTAAGGGGATATTCTAAGTTTGGAAAACTCTTGGAGCTTCACCTTCTGGACCTATATATTGAGCTTCTCTCCAAGGACCAGAATCATTCAAATATAATTCTTGATCTGTTGCTTGTGATTGACCACCGAATTTTACTGGTAAATTTGGAGCTGGTATTTGTTTTAATAATTCTTTTTGATATGATGCCCCTAATATACTTATTTTTGAAACTGTTACTGGATCTAAGAATGGTTTAAATAATTTAAATGCAGTGGCAAATCCAAATGGTGCATTAATAAGATAAAATTTACCCATTCTTTCAGGATAATAATTTTGCCCAATAATTGAAGCTTCTCTAACATATCCAAGAACTTGCGAAGCAGTAGATAAAGAAATCCCTTTTAAATCCATAATTGTACAAGAGGTTTCTACTAAATAACCTGCTTTTCTTGAACAGGAAGGTAATCTAAAATGGGTCATTGCTTCATATTCCCAAGCTAAATTTTTTAACATTCTTTCTTGGGTGGTAATCGTTAACATTTTTGTTAAATCAACTTTACCTAATTCTTCAAAATAAACTGGTCTACCATCTTTATCAGTCTTATGATAATATTGTGGATATAAGCTTGCAACCAATGGCTTTTCATCATAGTGAAAATCAGTTAAAATAGTATTAACTCCAAAGTCGGTTCTCCATTTCTCACATTCAATAAACATTGCTTGAGTTTTAAATAAGTCAAACTTTCTTGCTCTTAAAAATCTTAATAATGAAGCATCATCTAATCTCTCAGTATAGCCTAAAGCCTCTAATACTACTCTAAGATGATTTAATACAGTTTTTTGCTCGTCTGTTAAATTACTAGTATAACCGGTACGTTCACTTGGAGCATTAATTTGGGGATATGAGGCTAAGATTTCTTCTTCGGTGGCTACCATAGTGTATAATTTATGCTAATTATGTATATATGCCTTAATTTGATTTGAATTGATATAAATTCTCTATATATAAAATGGGTGAGTGTTATTTGAATTTTTTAGCATGCACAATAGGGATGTAAGACAAGGGCAAAAAAAGTCAAACAAAGGGTAAGTTCAATGGCAATTAACTCAATGACCAAATAGAATCCTTATAAAAAGATGATAACAATGATTTCCACTTAATATAGGGGCAAAAAACCGTTTTTCTTGTTTTGTTGATGTTTAGCGTGTCTGTGCTGTTCAACCTGAATTTTTTTTTTCCTTTTTGTTGATGCTTCTTGTTTCTTTTTTTTTTATTTTTTTTTCTTTTTGGCGACTACGTAAAGATCTACACCGCAATACATAACCATATCAATAACCACGTATAACAAAATGATAACGGATTAAAAAGGGTGAGGGCGAAGCAACTGAAATATAATGATAATTTATATCATTAATTCAGTATTTAATGATACTAAAGATGCTTATGAGGTTTTCCAATTAGTCATTTATACTTTGTTTAATTTATTTATTAATATTCCATTAACTTCAATATTTGTTATAATAGGGGTAGGGACTAATCCTTTCCATTTGTGGTAGTGTGCTGATCCGCCAGGTTGTCTTTTTTCTTTCTTTTTCTTGTCATTAACAGTGCACACGTGATCACAAACATGTGTGAACTACAATACTGATTTTTTAACTAATTCTAATAATCGTACATATAATACTTAAATATCTAAATGTCTAAATTTTGCCCAACCATTTCTTGAATGGATTCTTACTACTTGATTTTAGAACACTTCCAATACTCGAATCACTAAATGACAGTGGTATAGTATTTCTACCATTTAATGGACCATTCATATTACTACTTTTAGTTGATGACGAAAGATTATTGTCTGGAAATCTTAATTTTAAAGTTGCCAATGGATTTTGTTCAATTAATTTCTTATATGAATTAGGCGGATTAATATCCTTTTCAACATATACCAAAGTATTAATTGATATATCAACATAACATCTACTTAATATATGATGAGTAAATGACTCCCATAACAATCCACTTGATTTTTCATCATTAAGTTCCACTTCATCATCATCACTACCACCTTTTTGTGGTTTAGGTAAATAATTACTTGGAAATTCAAAGTTTTCTAAATAAATTTCTAATTGATCAATTTTTGTCATCAATTTTGTACATTGCTTTTGTAAATCTTTTAATGTTATATTTGCAGTTATAAATGAAAATATATTTTCATTACTTCTGCATAATGATTTAATAAATCCTTCAGTTTCATTATCTCCTGCTAAGTCTAAAAATTCCGATTTTTCAAATTCTAATGATCCAATTTGATAAACGTTCTTTTCATCATTTATTTGAATTTCTCCGTTAGTTAAAATGGAATTTTCTTGAGTTACAGAAAGTGAATCCCTGGGTTCACCAGGTATAGGACTTGGGCTTCCGATTGGGGTCGAATTACCTGCTTTAGTTCTATTATAATCAAGTAATGAGATTAATTGAGTCAATCTTAAATATTTATCAATTAAATAAGGGGTTGTTGGTAATTCATTGGATGTTGAATCATTTTTTAATCCTAAATCAAATCTATTAACATCATGACTCAATTCTAAAATCTTTTCATTAAAATCATTCTTTCTACCAGTAATCTTATCAAAATAATCAAATATTTCTTGTTGATGTTTAGTTAAAAATGAATTCATTTTAACTAAATGAGGTTCTTTATGATTTGAAAATTCTTGTCTATTAGCTAAATTTAATAAAATTTTAGCCAATAAAGTTAAAGTTCTTTGTGATAATCCTGATTGATGATTCTTTGTTAAATAAAATAATTTTGGATTTAAAATTGCCGGACAAAAGAATCTTAAAAATATAAATGCACTTAAACAATTTAATGAAGTTGTTTTATCCTCTGGATCACACACCAATTCAACTTTACTTCTGAAACTTTTTAATTGGATTTTAATTTGATCAGGTAAATCATTGGACGTAATATAAATAATATGCCAAAGTTCTTCAGCATATCCGAATAAATTATTGAAATTATTTTCAATCATTTTTTTAACAACCTGTTCTCGATCTGCCATATATTCTTCATCAGAGTCATCATCAGAATCTTCATCATCTGAACTGTTATTTTGATCATCATCTAATGCATCAAGCGATTTACCCTTTCGTAATGCTTGTTCTTGTAATTTAACATACCTTGGATCAACTTCACAATTTTTCTTTTCTTCAACAATTTTTAATATGAAATTTCCAAATGCTTTTTCTAAATATTCTTGACCAATTCTTAAATTATATTTTTCAAGAGATTTTGAAAATATACTGGATCCTCTGAATAATGTATTAAATACATTATTATTATTATTATTACTTTTAGATGTGTTTGTAGTACTAGCAGCAGGGGATTGAATATTCTCCAAGCTACGCTTATTTTGAACATAATTCTTTCTAGTAATTACATCAACCCCAATTAATTCATAATCTATCAAAGATTTAAACCATTTATCTTCCACTCCCAAACTTTGGAAAATATCAAGTAACATTAAACTGGTATCATTAAAATCAGCGGGTGATATAGTACTATTTATAAATTTTATTAAATCCTTCATTGGAGAATGAATTAACATATTTTCAAGACTTCTAAAGTGTGATGGTGATAATATATGATGCTCTTTTAATTTTACATTAATTAACAATTTGCCAATTGGTACATTTGTTGAATCGTAAATTGAAAGTCTAACAATATCATTATTAATTGATGAAGCAGCATCATTAAATGAATTGGAATTCGTTAAATTACCACCTCCTATATTATTGGATCCTATCATTATTGTTGAAGTTGGATGACTATTTTGCTTAGCTAATACATCGGGAGTAACATAAATTGTACCAATAACTTTGTCACCTGCCAGATAAGTTGAATCATTAAATGAACACTTTTTTATAATAATATGAATCATTTGGGTCAGAATTGGTAGATCAGTTGAAAATTCTTCTTTCCAAAATGGATTTATTGTGTGATTAACTATAGCTGTTCTTGACCATGGTAATCCCCACATTCTGACTTCTGCATATATCTTGTTATTAGATTTACTTGCATTTCCTATTTGATCAAATTTTGCTTCTATAATATCAATTGAAATCTTCTTAGAAACACGGAAATGTTCACGACTAAAGTTTGATAAAGGTGGTGGAATTTGATGAGATGGTATTATTAATTTCAGTTTTGGACTATAAGTACCAATATATTCACGTTTTGCAAAATAATTCAATCCCACAAACCAATCTTCTAAATCTATATGTAATGGAAATTCTATTAATATTCTATTATTATTTGCAATTAACTTCCCCTCTCTTATTAAAAAAGGTGGTAAATTCTGTGATGAATGATGTCTCAATTCTTTTAACTGACCAATAAATAATACATTTGAATTATCAAAGATTGAATGATGCATTTGTCTGATTTCTGAAGACATTATGGATTTTATATCAATTGTATAAAGTAAAGTACCATCCAATTCAGTTATAAAATTAAGATTACCATTTGATTT
Source organism: Scheffersomyces broadrunensis (assembly GCA_030563665.1). Lineage (NCBI taxonomy): Eukaryota > Fungi > Ascomycota > Pichiomycetes > Serinales > Debaryomycetaceae > Scheffersomyces > Scheffersomyces broadrunensis. The sequence continues at coordinate 80,809 of JAJMJS010000035.1, read as the reverse complement.
TAGTACTCCCATAACGTAAAACCATGCTTCATTTAGATTATTATTACTACTATTATTACTGTTATTACCATAAACACTGTTATCGTTATCATCAGTTATATTGGGGGGTTGATATAAAGGAGCTTTTGGACCAGGAACAAAGTTTAAATTCTTTGATTTTGATGGAACAGGTCCATATATTTTAAATCGACACACCAATAATTCATGAGGATTCTTCAGATTTATAGTTGAATTGTCGACCTTATTTTCACAATACCATTTCTTTACAAGACCTTGAGGTTTTAAAGATTGCCATACTATAAGGCAACTTATTAAATTACCAAAATTTGATTTTGAAGATACTCTTAAATATAGTTTATCATTTTCATAAGTCTTTATAAATATAACAGGAGGTTCATAAGGATTATTATCTATTGATGAATCTGCAGAACCTGCTATATATTTAGATGAAGGTATGACAAATCTTTTACTATTGTTATGATTATTACTACTGGTAGAACTTGAAGTAGACGTTAATACTGAAGAGTTGGTAGTTAATGTTGGGAAAATTTGTACAAAACATGATTGTAATGATTGTAATAAAAGGTAATGATTATCATTTTCATCAGATGAATATAATTGTCCATGTTCTGTGATGGTAAGATTATACAGATGAATCCAGTTTATTGTATCTGTTGATACGAGAAAGTCTTTACCCTCAAATAGCCCCTTATTATTTAATATTATCTTATGGAATGCAGACGGGTAACTCATTTGATATTTATTGTGTTTTATTCGATTATATTTTTATTTGTTTAATGTATACTTGTTATCTATTAATGAAATCAGTTGTGGAGAATGAGGTCAAAATTGAATTATAACGAGTGAATGATTGGTTTAAATCAATGTATTGGTTGTTATATTGACTGTTTGATGGATAGATTGTCGTGATTGAGGATTATTGGATTTCAAATGAATCGTTTACTTGATTATTTAACAATGATATTATTGTTTGACAGCCAAGATCAGCTGTAAAATTAAAATTTTACTTTTCTCTCATTTTTACTTTTTTTTTTTTTGTTTCCTTCATATTTTAAAATTTTTTTAAAACCGCGTTTTATAATTTTGTGTTAATTCGTCTAAAATAAAATTCTCTTTGTGTTTATTTTAAAATACTTCTGGTCCTTTTTTAACATTTAACATTTTATTTATCAGATTGCTAATAGGCATTAAAGTAAATCAATTAAAGTTGAACTAAATCATAAAGTTTACATTAATTATTTGAAGTGAGTATTTTGGTATTGTATCAAAAGAATGATAAACACATAATTCTGGTGCAAGGAGGGTACGTGATACATACCAGGTACAAATAATGCTCTCAATTGCCTCAATATTTTGAATTCCGCATCCTTTAGAATTTCACTTTTTTTGTCATTTTATCATATTTTAGCGTTCATGAAATTCTACATAAAATCAAGACAAAACACCAACTTACAAGTACTAATCTTGATTTAAAATGAACTTCTAGTGGGTACTCTAAATATGCTAGATAACAGTTATTATGTTAGCTGTTTCACATCTCGTAGTTTTCAATATAAACAATATTCTTTCTTTTAACCTTTGAATTCGATTGGGCTTTACTGGAACTGTTCGAAAATGTGAACTTCCTCAGCTATTTGTGAAAGCTGACCCTCTGACAATTAAATTCTCAGCATACTTTCTTATCTGAAGGATCAGGTCCACCCAGGAGCTTTAGAGCGAATGTGTATGGGATTGGTCGATGTTATCTAAACTACATCGTGCAGTCTCTGTTCACCTTAACAGAAGCATTTGATTGAAGTTATTTACTAATATTATTTAATTCAACTCAAGTCGATTGCTTATATAATCCTCGAATAATTGTTGATATCTGCTTTTGCGAATACTTTCTTGCATTAGCTGGTGTTTCCAAGAACACTCATATTATATTATATGCTTATCTTTTACTCATCTTGGTCAAGTATAAAACGAATTAAATTTTTCCTGAATATTCTAAAATTTATATAGTTGAAGTCATATATTTTTTTCTCTATAGCTTTAAGTTTAGTCATTTTATTATCTTTTAGGTCGTAGTAGTAACAATTCATTAATATTAATCTGTAAAAAAAGACTATTTATTTTACAGTTTATACAAATTTTTGTCTCCTGAAAATTTTTGTATTACAATTGTTTCTTGAAAAATCATAAAACACTTGAATTAACTCTATCATACATAAACTTGAAACGTTTGGATAAATAATATATATAAAGTATATTAATAAAAAGTTTTACAGTATCGGTTCTATTATTTTTCAAAGTTAAATACAGATGAATTGAAAATAAATCAATCATTTCCCTTACAACGTTTTTTTTTTTTGATTTTTTACCTTTTTTCATAGTTTTATGCAAGTTGGTTCAACAAAAGGCTTGCTAAATCATATTATTAATTAATAGAAAACATCAACAAATGAAGTATAGGCAATCATGAGTCACTTAATATTTCATAATCATGATCAGTCATATGACGCCTCGTCGTCTATATCAGTCGCTGATACTGACGACGACTTATCAACCATTAAAAACTTCAATAAAGGACATACTGACTCTGTTTCTGAATTTGATGAAGATCAGGAGCTCGATTTACAACGCTTACAAGATTTAATCGATGATGATATCGATATTGATCATGACCATCCAAGTGATGATGATATTAATAAGGAGCTACCTGAAGAATCTTGTGCTTATTGTGGTATTCATTCATTTGAATCAGTGGTTAAATGTAACACTTGTAATAAATGGTTTTGTAATTCAAATTCAAATTCAACAGGTTCTCATATAGTAACTCATTTGGTGATGTCAAGACATAATCAAATCTCATTACATGAAGATTCCGACTTGGGTGATTCAACTTTAGAATGTTACAATTGTGGTAATAAAAATGTTTTTATTTTAGGATTTGTTAGTGCAAAACAAGAGTCAGTAGTGGTTATTTTATGTCGTATTCCATGTGCACAATTAAAAGATGTTAGTTGGGATACCGCTCAATGGCAATCACTTATTGAAAATAGACAGTTATTATCTTGGGTTGCTGCAAAGCCAAAGGAAGAAGAATTGATTAATGCAAGATTAGTTACATCTGAACAAATTACAAAATTAGAAGCTCAGTGGAGATTAAATAGACATGCAACCATAAACGATGTTGTTGAAAATAAAGATGAGACAAATGAAGAAGTTTTACCAATTTTAATGAGATATAATGATGCTTTTCAATATCAACAATCATTTGCTCCATTAATTCAAATTGAATCTGATTATGATAAAAATTTAAAAGAGTCTCAAGCTTTAGAGCATATTCAAATTAAATGGGCACTTGGATTAAATGATCGTCATTTAGCATCATTTTCTTTATCAACCTTTGATAATAACGAATTGAAAGTTGCAGTCGGTGATGAAATCATTTTAAGATATTCAGGAGCAAATAATGACCCCTGGGAAGGTGCTGGTTATATTATTAGATTACCAAATGCTTATCAAGAAGAGTTTACTTTAGAATTAACAAAATCCCGTGATAATCCTCCACCAACTGATTTGACAACTGATTTTACAGCTGAATTTGTTTGGAAAGGTACATCCTATGATAGAATGCAGAATGCCATGAAAGTATTTGCCGTTGATGAAGAATCGGTGTCTGGTTATATTTATCATAAATTATTGGGACATGAAGTTGCACCAGTTGAATTTGATATTAGTTTACCAAAAAGATTATCACATCCAAATTTAACAGAATTAAACTTTTCTCAAACAAATGCAGTTAGAGCTGTATTACAAAGACCTTTATCATTAATTCAAGGTCCACCTGGTACTGGTAAAACTGTTACATCAGCTACTATTATTTATCATTTATCAAAATTGAATAAAGAAAAAATCTTAGTTTGTGCACCATCAAATGTTGCAGTTGATCATTTAGCAGAAAAATTAGATTTATTAGGTTTAAAAGTTGTTAGATTAACTGCCAAATCTCGTGAAGATGTTGAAAGTTCTATAAGTCATTTATCCTTACATAAGATTGTTAACGATACAGCTAAAGGCGAATTGAAAAAATTATTAAGATTAAGAAATGAAATTGGTGAGTTATCAGGATCTGATTCTAAAGCATTAATTAAATCAATTAGAGCTTCAGAAATTAAAATTTTAGGTAAATGTGATGTTGTTTGTTGTACATGTGTTGGAGCAGGTGATAAAAGATTATCCCAATTTAAATTTAGAACCGTTTTAATTGATGAAAGTACTCAAGCATCAGAACCAGAAGTTTTAATACCAATCGTTAAAGGTGCAAAACAAGTTATATTAGTCGGAGATCATCAGCAATTAGGTCCAGTCATTTTAGATAAACGTGCAGCACACGCTGGTTTAAAGCAATCATTATTTGAAAGATTAGTATTATTAGGACATGTACCAATTCGTTTAGAAGTTCAATATAGAATGCATCCTGGATTATCTGAATTTCCAAGTAATATGTTTTATGAAGGTTCATTACAAAATGGAGTTACAAATGAAGATCGATTAATAGCTGAATCATCATTTCCATGGCCTGTATTAGACAATCCAATGATGTTTTGGGCAAATTATGGTAAAGAAGAAATTGGGGCCAGTGGTAATTCATTTTTAAATCGAGTTGAAGCCATGAATGTTGAAAAAATTATTACTAGATTATTTAAAGATGGTGTTAAACCAGAGCAAATTGGTATCATTACACCATATGAAGGACAAAGAGCATATATTGTTCAATATTTGTCTATGAATAGTACATTAATTGAAAAGAAGGATGAATATCTTGCAGTTGAAGTTACAAGTGTTGATGCATTTCAAGGACGTGAAAAGGATTTTATTATATTAAGTTGTGTTAGAGGTAATGAAACTCAACAAATTGGATTTTTAAAGGACCCTCGTCGTTTAAATGTTGCATTAACCAGAGCCAAATATGGATTAATTGTTTTAGGTAATCCAAGAACATTGAGTAGAAATCAATTATGGAATTATTTATTAATTCATTTCCGTGAACAAGGTAATTTAGTTGAAGGACCATTAGATAATTTACAAATGTCAATGGTTCAATTAAATAATGGAAATATCAACAGTAATAATAATAATAATGGACAACCAAGAAAGAAATTTGCTGCAGCATCATCATATGTCGATACATTTACTGATTTTGATAGCGCAAGTATAATATCATACGAACCAGGTTCAACATTAGATGGTCATAATGAATTGAATCAATGGCCAAAATTACGTAAAGTTGGTGATGAAAACAATAATTCATATAATGAAAATACTAGTATTAATTCTAATTTTTTTAACAAATTGAATAATAGTAGTAGAAATAATTATGATAGTGATATTAAAAATACTAGCAATAATAATATTAATTATACTAATGGTAATAATAACAATAATAATAATAATAATAATAACAATGGAAATTCAAGATATTTCAATAATAATAATAATAATAATAATAATAATAATAATAATAATAATAATAATAATGAAGATGATATTAAAAGTGTGACAAGTTCATTTATAGCTGGATTAAATTTATAGTTTATATATATAGTGTTTTATTTTTTACTATTTTATTTTATTTTATTGGTCATTTAACTTTTAACACAATGAATAAATACATTTTTATAATCTTTATATTTGCCATCATAATCGGAATACCGATAAATAATGCATAAACAAAGGAACACATATACATATGTATATAATTATACAAAAAGGTATTAGTATCGGATAGAATAGGAGTAAATAGATTATTCAAGCCATATTAGGATGTATATACGATTTAAATAGTAGTATCATCAAAAAAAATCTGAATAGGTTTTAAAATCGTAAAAAAATAAAACGGTATATTTTCTTAATTGAGGTTTTGTTCCGTAAAACTCGTCATTCAAAAAAAAAGTTACATAATAACACAAAACAATCAAATGATCGTATATCAATAAACATTGTTATTATTGATAGTTGATATTTATTTTCTTGATATGAGTCATTCAATCTAAATTTTTATTACTTCTTTTTTAACACCGAATTGTTCCTTATATCTTAGGTCGGTCATTTCCGGTTACCTACTACATTTGTAGTTTATAGGTGCCACCTGGCAAACAAACATCAATTATTTATAAGAATAAGTTTACGTATGTAATAATCAGCTACAGAACGGCGATGGTCATTAAACATTATTCATAATAATGCAACCCCCTTTTTTAAAAAAGTAGTATTAATTAGCAAGACCACCGTTTTAATTTTTTCTTGGAATTTTCCTGGAGTTACGGATTGATTATACGAAAAAAAAAAATCAATTGATAAAATATCAATTGATTTATTCAAAAAATACTTTATTAGAATGTATAGAACCATTGTAGTTGATGTTAAGGAAGGCCAATAAGCCAATTGACTTACGTAAATCAAAATTGTGAATTGAATTGAACGGAATGGAGTAAAGCAAAACAGAAGAAGAACAATGAAAAAGAAAAAAAACCGTTATTTAATTGAAAGATCATTTTTGTGATTCAACTTCTATTATTATATATTAATTATAATTCAAGTTAATATAATATTATTAATAATCATAACAATATACCACAATGAAATATTAATTATAAAGAATGTATTATAGGAGATACGTGTATAAATATATCAGATATAGCCCCCTTTTCAAGCTCTTCTTTTTATTTGTACTTTCACATCTTTTGATAGAATTATTATTTATTATTTATTATTTATTATTTATTATTTATTATTTATTATTTTTTAAAAATATCATAGATTTTATTTTATAATAAAAAAGAGTTTAATAATAATAATATTATTATTATTATTATTATTATTATTTTGCCATTCATCTTATAGGCACTAACACCAAATTTACCCGTAGTGGTGCCATTATTATTTAATTACTTAATTAATTTCATAAAGGCTTCGCTGTTGATTAATATAATTTGTCATAAAGTAAGTGTCACCAAAAAAAAAAAAATATTTTTTATTATTTTCTTTTTATTTTTGATACTATTAATATTTTGTCCAATTTACACTCCCATTAACTTCACTCACATATATAAATAAAATATAATTATAATTAATTTCATTGTTTTTTATTATTTGCTTTATTAATCGTTACCACATATTATTTCATTTATTTTAATATAATTATGACAGATCATGATAACAATACTACCTTGAATCAATCATCAACTTCAAAGACTAGTGGTTCTATTAATAATATAAATAATAATTATGATTCAAATGAGTTAGATCGAAAACCTTCTTCTTCTTCATCTGCATCTTCCCACGCGTCATCTACACGTATAAATTTATTAAATCCAATAATATTTCCAGAATCTTCGAGAAGTAGTGACCATGACCAATCAACCCAATCATCAACAGCTGAATTATCAACAATAATTAAAAAAAGACACCATGATGAATTAAATGATAATGACGATGATGATAATGCTCATGATAATGTTAATGAAACTGATGATGAAATTGAAGATTATAATCAACGATCACCTATAGTAAAATCCTCATCATCATTATCTGCCCAAAATATACCTATAAGAACTAAATTATCAGTATCGGATATTAGAATTATTTTATATTTAATTATTCAAATTAAACCATTTAAATATATCGGTGATAGATCATTAAGTCAAACTAAAAAATGGGAAACCATTCAAGAAAAATATTCAGAAATAAAACATGAATTAGGCGCATCAGCCACTATTATTCCAACTGTTAGAACTTTACAGCGTCAGTTGGTTGCTGCCATTAAGAAAGCCAAAGATTATCGTCGAGAAATTAATAGACTATCTCAACAAGATCTTAATAATACTAGTAATAGTAATAGTCATAATTATGATTATGAAACTGTATCTATTGAACATCCTATATCTCATTTAGAACAATGTATATTAGTATTACATGAATTAAGTGAAAAACATAAAGCAGGGATAATGGAAGCTGCAAATCTAGCCAGTAATAATAATAATAATGATAATAATACAAATACTACATGTCCAGTACCGTCAGCAGATCGGAATAATTCAATATATGCCAATTTGAAAACAATTATTGAATCAACTAAACTATCCGTACAATCATCTCCAATTGTATTAGAATCAAAGAAGGAAGTAATACCTTTAAATACTAAAATTGAAATTTTAACTAAAAATATTTCAACTATTATAAATGGGAATGGAAGCAAACATGCAGAGGAACAGGAACATGAACAGGAACATGAAGTTGAACCAGAACCTGGAAGTGGAAATAATGATGATATTAATAATAATACTGGTAAAGATAATCAATCATCAATATTAGTTAAATCATTAGAAATGTTTAACTCGTTTAACAATCAATTAACACAATACGAAAAATCAATCAGAGAATCAAATGATTCTTTATTAAATGATTTGAATAATTCCTTTAAATCTCACAAAAAGAAAATCACTTCAATTAATAAAAAATTTTGTATTGAAAAGAATCAATCATTTAAATTATTTACTAATATTATAATTGAAATCTTGCAATCTTCAAATAATAATTTTGATGACGATAATAATTCTAATAACACTCAACTAGAAATTTTAAAATTATTAACTGCATTTAAAGATTCATTAGAGTAAAACTCAAGAGGAAGAAGAATACTTCCGTGGGCTTGCTGGATTAAAAAGAAATGCTTTAATTAAATTTTAGAAAAGCAAAATTGGAAATGGAAATCGGCTATTAACTTAAACAATTAAATATTACTTTTTTTATTGTATTTTTATCTTATGTATTAATTTTTTATAATGTATTTTGTGTATTTTTTATTTTTCCTTTGGTTAAACCAGGTCTCGCGCCCTTTATTATATATTTTTATTTTTACAGCCAAGATTTTATATTTACAACCACTACTTCTTCTACTTAATCAATCACTAGAAATTAATTAAAATGTTATTAAGTTATCTTATAACAATCATCTACATGATTCCAGCTGTTTTAGGTTCAATTGAGTATTATGATCATCCACTTGGTGAACATTATTGGCCCCCAACTGAACTCATTTTATCCGATCATGAAATTATTCAGAATACAATTAATCAATTGCATAGTCTTGATTCAGCTACCGATCTCAATGAATGTATTACTTGTAAAACAAGATTACAAATTGCCAAAGTTTGGGCCTTAACTCGTCCAGAATTAGTCCCCCAGATCTTTTCTACTTGGTGTATTGAATCAGGATATGATGAAACTCAATGCCATATGAATTATGGTTATCCATCAGAACAATATTCATCAACAGGTAATGATTTTACTAAGGTTGTACTGTTAATGGACCCTGAAGGTTTAGATGGAGATTTATTCTGTTATTATCATGATGATAAATGTCATATTTTACCAGAATCGCCTCAAATTGATTTAAGTAATTTATGGCCACCAAAACCAAAAAATTATGAACCACCAAAAAATAGTGGCGAAACTTTTAATGTATTACATATAAGTGATATCAATCTTCAATTAGATTATGAATTATTATCAGAAAGTAATTGTTCTCAAAGTGTTTGCTGTTTATGTCATAGTTATAATGATGAAAAACCTTCAGAATCTTATGATTATTCTCCCATTCATGATCCATCAAATGGTTTATCATTTTATGATAGTTCTTATTCACGTGGTCATTTTGAAAAAGGTCAATATATTGATCAATATAATAAAGAACATGAACCAACATGGTGCCCAGCTCATGAATTTGGCAGTTATTCATGTGAAACTCCGGTATTATTACTTAATAATACTTTACAAGTTATTAGAAATTTCCATCAAAATCATTTGGAATTTGAAATGGCAATTTTTACTGGTGGTACAGTTGATCATAAAGATAGAATCTTTATTGATAAATCAAATGTATTAAATTCACAAGAAACTTCTTATAGATTATTAAAAAAATTCTTACCAAATATTCCCATTGTTAGTGCAATTGGTATTAGAGATATTTTTCCATTAAATCAATTACCACAAAAGCAATTAGGTGAAAATTCTCAATCTTATCAATGGGAATTTGACTTTTTAGCAGATTTATGGTTAGAATTGGATTGGATTGATCTTGATGCATCAAAACAAATTAGATATTCTAATGTGGGATTTTCAATAATTACATCAAGAGGATTAAAAATCATTTCATTAAATTCAAATATTTGGAATTATAAAAATTTATATAATTTTTGGAATGTTTTATCTATTGATAAATTTGGAGTTTGGGATTTTTTAATAGAAGAATTATTACACAGTGAAGTAAATGAACAAAGAGTTTGGATAATTGCACATTTACCTCCCAATCATCAATCATTACCTATAACAACTAAAGTCTTTACTTTAATTATTGAAAGATTTTCTCCAAAAGTTATCGCTGCTATTTTCTTTGGTAATACATTAAAAGATTCATTTAATGTTATTTATGGAGGTGATGGATGTGATACTAAAGAATTGAAGAAAGCAATTAATTTTGCATTAATTGGTCCTTCAATTTCCCCATTTTCTGGTGTAAATCCTAGTTGGAGATATTATTCAATTGATGAAAAATCATTTAATGTTGTTAATTCATTTACTTATTATGCCGAATTAAATGAAACTTTTATAAATGGTGGTGCTGAGCCAACTTGGAATTTTGAATATTCTGCAAGAGAAGCGTATGATCCAGAACAATTATGGTCAAGTGAAAGAGCTTTAGATACTGAATGGTGGCATCATGTAACTGAAAAAATTAGAGATATGTCAAATATTAGTGAATTATATAGTCAATTCGCTTATAGAGGTTCACCATTTACTCCATTATGTGAAGGTGATGATAGTGATAATTATTGTCTTGTGACTAGTTTTACAGTTGAAGCTCGTAAGCAATGTATGTTGACTGAAGATCAAGATAATTATGTTAGTCCAGTTGAACCATTAGATTTCATTGCATTTATTAAACCTTATGAGTCAATTGAATATATTGGGTATACTGGTGAAACTGAAGGTAAAGAAGATGAGGAACATCAAGGGGAATTAGAGCAGGTTGAACCAGAAGGGGAACTGGAAAATCCAGTTGAAGAATCAGTTGAACATCCTGGTGAAGAGCCGGTAGAACAACAAGTTCAAGAGAAATCACCAAAAGTCCTCAAGAATAAATTTTACTCTCAAAAGAAGAGGGAACTAGTTAAGTTTCAAAAGGATGAAATTGATGAAGAAATTAAAAGAAGACTTCATTAAGTTGTATATTATTGTATAGTAAATGTGTTTCCTTCTTAATAAATTAAAATATCTTTGCTATAATAAGCAATTTCTCATTTTCAGAGACAAAGAAAAAAAAATTCCCGCATTGGGATAATTAATGAATGCAAAATTCTGTATACCTCGATCAAGGAAGGTTATTTCCCTTCTGATAATTATAGTTCTATGGATAATCATGTGCCTGCTTATACCCCAACTTGCGTAGCAGGGTTTATATGCAATGCATGGATTACTTGAAATGGTCTTGGATTTTCTCGTTTGGGGGTGGCCGTAATTAGATACTTTTTTTTAGCCCTGCAAGATTAATTACGAGTTTCCATTTAAGTAAATACTTCAATAATTGATCCTTTTTAGGATTGCAACTAGTATTTCTATACAGGAATGGGAAGTTATAATTAGTTTTTCATTCATCTCTATTTGAAAAATTTAATAGTCTTTTGATAACAAAAAAAAAGTGAATTTTCGCACGAAAAACATGTAGCAGCTAAATTTACGAACTAAAATAAAATTATTAAGTTAAAAAAGTATGTATTAATTATAGTTCCTAAATAATAATATAAAGATAAACGATTCCAAATGATTTTTTTTTATTCAATAATCTCACCGAAAAATGTGAAACCGAAGAAAAGTAAGCTTTGACTAGACTGACCGAAAAGTTTGGGGGAGGTATAAATGAAGAAAAGATAATATAACTGAAAACAAAAGAAGAAGACATATCAAGAAAGGGTAAAAAAGTGCTGAATAAACAGAAGAATAAACCGAAAAGTAAAGTGAAGCGTAAGACAGAAAAATGCTGAAACCGAAATGGGGAATGGAAAAATTGTCATAGTCATTATAAGCACGAAAAATATTAAATTTGAAAAAACCGAAAAATAAGTGGGTTAAAACCGAAAAGTAAAAGTTATTTGAAAATCAAAAAACCGAAACAAAATTTTGAGTATTATTTTTTAAAAGCAAAGTCATTATTGGAATAAAAGAAAGTATCATTAATTGTTATTGGGAACTGGGTATCATGAGGTAAGTATACAAACCGAAAAAATAATTGTATCGAAAACTGAAGGAAGAATGGGTATAAAATAATAATAATAATAATAAAATTGGAAACCTAGTAGTGTACATGAAATAAATTAAAATAAAGCCCAGCTTTACATAGAAACAAACCCTGAAAATTCAAAATCTTCACTCTTAGTAAATAAAAATTGATCAATACCACAAGAAGCTAAAAGATTTGCATCCAAATCTTTTGGTTTTGAATTATAAAGTTGATCATCTTCATCTGAATAATCTGAAATTGGTGTAAAAGTTTCATAATTTGAAACTGATGATTCATTACTTGATTCTGATGAGAATGATTGTTCTAATGGAATTGAAAGTTGATCACTAAGCATCATGAAATCTTCTAAACCAACTGGTTTCATTTCTTGTAATTTACTTGGAGAGTTTGGTAAGGATGATTTTCTTGGTTTCTTAATACATGACTCTGAAACTGAATGTCTATGTTTTGGACCAGTATAAGTTTTAAATTGAAATTGTCCACCACTTCTCTTTCTTGAAGGTTCCACCACAGTAGATTTAGATCTTTTATGAATCACTGGAGCGGAAGGAGGAGAAGAAGCTATAATTTCTTCTTGAACTTGCTGAACTTGTTGAACTTGTTGAACTTGTAATTGATGAGCTTGTTGTTGTAATTGTTGTTGTAATAATTGAATTTGTTGATATTGTTGTAACATAGCTTGTTGGTAACCAAAGATTTGTTGAGTAACCATCATATTTGGTTGAGGATTAATAACTTGAGGTTGATCCCAATTTGAAACTCCAGCATTACCTATTCCTAAGCCTAATAATGACGATGAATCATTATTATTATTATTATTATTATTATTATTATTAGACGAAATATTATTATTTACGCGTGATGAGCATTGAGAATGTGGGGCAACCTGCATATAACCACCAACGTTTGAACCGTCTAAAATAGTTGAATTATCAAAAGATGAGAACATATCATCAGAATTAGTTGATAATGAAGAAAATGATTCATTCAATTGAGGAATTTCAAATATAGACGACGATGTTGGTTCCGATTGAGTAGGGGAAGGCAATTGCATAATTGGTGAAGTATTAGTAGAACTAGCAATAGTATTAATAGTAGTAGTAGTAGTAACTTCTTCATCACTCTTAACTGGAGATAAATCAACAAAAACGAAATCTTTTGGTTTACCAGGAGTATTCTTTGGTCTTCTTAATGGGGGTCTCTTAGCACCAAGTCTGTTACCAGCAGCCGATATTCTAAGTGAATTGTTTAAGCATTCAACCGAGCTATCATTATTGTTGGTCATTGATGAATCTGAGCTTGGAGTTCTTTTAACTCTCCATAATTTCTTACCATTAGCAGGTGGTAATACCTCTTGAATTCTTTTAGCTTCCATTATGAGTATTATTTATATTATTTGGGTATTAACGAATGGGTATGAGGGGGGGTATAAAAAAATAAATAAATAAATAAATAAATAAGTTAGTTAATTAATGGATAAGTAATTATAAAAGGATTGACTAGTATTTGATGAATGATGAAAGTAGAAAAAAGGTATCAAGGTTTTTTAGGAAATTTCTTCAAAAGGAAAAAGGGTGGGAAATCGATAGTTATATATTATTAAAATTTGGAACTCGTCTTTAGGGGATTATACTCATTTCATTCCGTTTCCTTTATTCCATGAATAATCCCTCCTTGAAAATTTTTAATTAACAATTCAAATTCAATTTAGACTACTACCTTACATAGAGGGGTACCCTATTCGAGGAATAAATTTGTTGATGCCCATATGATGAATTAATGCAAAACCCAATTGAAGGTTACACAAAAAAAGCTTAAAAAATATAAAAATAAATAAATAAAAATTTAATTTAATTTAATTAATAAGGTTTTGGTAAAACTGATAAACTAATGTAAGCAATTAAACCAAAAATATATTTAATTATAAGCAGATAAATTGAAATTTTTAGTTGCAAATGACGTTCAAAACGAAAAAAAAAAAAAAAAGAAAAAAAAAAAAAAAGAAAAAATGAATTATTTTATTTTTTTTTGTGAGAATTTTATTTTTTGGGTAAACGCATAAAGAAATCAAATTTGAGGCCTTAACTCGCATTAAAGCCAGAACTTTAACAATGGAAGATCGTTACAATTTAATACCTTTTGGGTATAATAATATACATAATTTCAGTACTAAACTATATAGGCCATGACAATATTAGGAAGAAATATGGGGTAATACTTTAATAATTTATTTATTCGAGGCGATTATATACTTGATAATATGACCCTTTAGTTGAAAGTTCAACAAAAAATTTATTGTGGTGATGGGTAATGTTAGCTGGTTTTATTAAATTGAAACAAATAGATAAATTTTAATTTTAAATTCAGTTTATGTTTGAACTCGTAAGACAACTTGGGTTGTAGTATTATTATGTAAGGATGGGTATAAAGTAAACTACCACTTTTATTTACAATTGCTTTCCCTTGTTGACAAAAGTACAAAAAAAGGGTTATGGTTTTCTATTGTTAAAGTTTATACAATATTATAATATAATATTATATATAATATAATATAATATAATATAATATAATATAATATAATATAATATAATACAATAAAGTTTTTATTTTCAAAATGGAAAAACCCACAAAAGAAATATATTATTTTTTATTTTTTAATTTAAAATATTACAATGAAGGCGATAATAGGCAGCTACCCATAAGGGCTCTTAATGTATGCATAAGTAATTTCCACATTAGGAATTTTAATGAATAATTAATATGTACCTCCTCAAAATTTTAACCCTAAAAAGTTAGACCCTAGGCCTCATTTTGCCACATGAATTTTAAAATTTTATTAAAGTTTTTAATAAAATTTTATTTTTATTAATTATTATTTTAGGGAGGATCTGCTTAGAAAGGAATAGTGAGGAGAAAATAAAAATTTCCGATCAGTGCGCGGACATTTTTAGACGATGCGCCTGTGAATAAAAATGGATATATTAGTTAATAGAAATAAAAATATTGGCCTAAATGGTAATAAAGTATCCTTTTGCCCTGATATTCTATGACTTAATTAGTAATAAAAGAAAAAAAAATAAATAAATAAATAAATAAAGAAACAGTATTAAAAGTTTCATCTTCATCCCCTAACAAAATTAATTTTTCATCGAAATGTAATTTTTTTATTTAAGTTTATCTATATATTACCAATTTAGAGGATATTTTAACCTATTCAAAATATATGTTTCAAACTTTGACTAACATTAGAATACATTATTATTATTATTATTATTATTATTATTATTATTATTATTATTATTATTATTATTATTAATTGATTATACGAGTAAAATTGAAAGGCCGTGGTATAAATCAAAAGAGGGAAAGTATAAAGGTGGGAATGAGGAGTACTTGCCCCTCAACGAACGAATAAATTACTTACCATAAGGGGGAGGGAGTGGAGGTCTTTTTTTTTTTATTATTCATTTTTTTTTCTCCCCCTACCCTTTTTACTATTATTATTATTTTACCCCTAGTTAAAAATATATATTCCTTCAACACACAAAAAAAAAATGTTAATTTTTTTTTTCTCCCTCAATGACATAAAAAAATAAAAAAAATAAAAATCAAAAAAATCTGCCATAGTTTAGAGATAAAAAAGATACCCCACATTTTAATTTTGGGGTAAAGTTTATATTTTGTGTTATCTATTTCTTTTTTTTTTTGTTAATCAAATATTAAACTTAAACCGTTTTTTATTATTAATAATAATAAATTATAAATTATTATTATTTTATTTCTTTTTTACTTAATAGGATTTTAAATTTAATAATATAATTGCTTAGTTTATAGTTATTTAATTATGGTGGGGAAAAGTTCAGTTTTGATGTCTTATGATAGTTTATCCATTAAGCAATTGTAATTGTAATTGTAATTGTACAATTCCCAATTGGAATTGAAATTGGCAATTAAAATTACAATTACTATTGATTTCAAAACTGTATTAATAAATCATCTCATAATCAATCTACTTTTTCCCCACATCTTTTTAGTTGTCCTATTGTTTTTTTGTATATTTATCTATTTATCAATTTATCAATTTATCAATTTATCAATTCCTAAAGCAGCGTTAATTAGAGGCATTTACTTAAATTTTAATTAAATTAAATTTTAATTTTAATTAAATTATGATATTGTTCTATCATTATATTTCCATTGATTAAAAATATATATATATATATAAAACATACCTTCTTATTCAAAAAAAAAAAAAAATAAAAAGAAAAAAACAAAAAAAGTTTAAAATTAAACATTTAAAATTAGAATTTAAATATTTAGAGAAAAGTCCGGGGAGGAAATAATTTAAATTTTTATGTAATGTACCGCAATATCCATTCATTATTTTCCATACAAATATTATTAAGATTTAATTTTAAAGGTCAATAATTATTTTAAGGTTAGTGATCCATTTTTATTTTAATGTAACCGAAGGAAAATAAATTATTTTTATTTTATGTGTGTTGTTAGATACAGGACATATATATATTAATAATAATAATAATTAATAATAATAATTAATAATAATAATAATTTATTTTTATTTTATTTTTATTTTTATTTTTGCGAGAAAAAGATTTTCTATTTTTATTAAAAGACAAAATTTCAGTTTAGTTAATTACTACGAGATATTTCATCTTATTATTATTATTATTATTATGAAAAATATATCAAATAGACGCGTATCTCGTACTATTCTACTCTACTCTAAGATAAATTACGTACTTTTAACTATATCATTTTGATTAGCAATCAATATTTATTTAGTTATTTATTTATTACATCACTTTTATTTTTAACCTTTTATTCTATTTAACGGAAAATTCAATTTTAATTTAATTCAAAAATAAAATAAAATAAAATAAAATATAATATAATATAATATAATATAATAATAAAATATAATATTTTATTATTATTATTATTATTATTCAGCATCTGATTAAAAATAATGAAAATCTTTAATAAATAATAAAATTGCTTTTTTGTATAAAATTTACAACCGTTAAGCTTTTTTTTCTTTTTTTATTATTATTTTGAATTTTATTCTTACTCCACTTATCAATCCCTCATTTTAATTATGATTATGATTATAGTTATTATAATTTGTTTAATTGTAATAATCATATGAACTTATTAAATATTGTTACAACATTTTCTTGTTCATTATTCAATATTATTCATTTAATAAGGATGTGTAAGTTTTGGTTATGTTAAATATTTAATGAGGAGAAATGAGAAAAAAAAGAAAAAATTAAAAAAATTAAAAATTAAAAATTAAAAATTAAAAATTAAATTTGTGTATATTTCCGCCCCTAAATAAAAATAAAAATTTGACGACTCAAAGAGTTTAATAAAATTTTTAACAAAGGAATGGCTCTTTAAGTCAATTTTGCTAACCTTCTATTTATTTTATTTACTTATTTTATTTGTTTACTTATTGACTTATTGACTTATTTCATATTTGTCCCATTTTAGGATAATTAATTGAAATAATTTATTATTAATTCTATAATGCAAAGATACACCTTTTTGATGGTGGTTACATATACGCATGTAAGTAATTTATCTCAATTCAATTAAATTAAATTAAATTAATATATTAAATACTAAAATATCTTGGAATATACTACCGCAATTGCCATGATAACCATGATGACCACATTTCATGTAAATAAATAAATAATAAAAAAAAATTTTTTTCGTAAGTTAGAGAGTTGTATAAAATTTTTGAATTTTTATTCAATTTCAACCCCTGATATTATTTTTATTAATAAATAATAAAAATATTATTTATTTATTTATTTATTTATTTATTCATTGATTATTTTGTAAATCATTAAATAATATAGCTTTTGAAATTTCAATTGTTTTATATGGTATTAGGGTCAATCAATTGATTCAAAATCAATTAAATAAATTAAATAAATAGATAATATAATATAATATAATATAACATAATAATAATATAAATATTTACATATAAAACCCTTTCTTAATATATGTATAACCCCTTAAATCATAAAAGAAGGAACGTTAAACAGAAAGTAATAAAATAAAATTTCATTCGATTGGCGGGAACGATGCTCCACTAGAGAGTCACATAAATATATATATATATATATACATATATATATATATTAATATTAATATTTATTTATGTAATATGTAATAGCTTTGTGATAAATGCAAAAATATTATATTATATTATATTATATTATAAATAAATAAAAAACCCCGCAGCTCAATGAATATGGCCTAGTTAGGTCGAACAGTACTAAATAGGTCGTAGGTTAGATAACATAGCTGCAACTTTAAACCTTGCTTTATGAAAATAATTTAGAATTTTACCTTTTTTGTTCATTCATTAAAAAAAATAAAATATTTAAAAAAAAAAAAAAAAAAATAAAAAATAAAAAAAATAAAAAATAAAAAAAATTATTCTCGTTGAGTGAAATTTCATTCTTTTACTCCATTGCAAAAAAAAAAATAAAAAATAATTAAAGAAAATTGATGACTGAAAGCAAATATATACAACCGCTATATTCAATTGAATGACATATATTAAAGTTAACTCAAGTTAAGTTATTGTAACAATTGCTTTTGCTTTTGCTTTTGCTTTTGCTTTTGGTTGGGGATTACATTGTCGTAAGATAATTTAAACTGAAAAAAAAAGCCTTTACTTTTACTTATCAAACAAGCTAAAAAATATTTAAATTTATTATTATTATAAAAAAATTAGCATCATTAATATGTAGTATGGAATATGTATTTAATATGGAATTCTTTAATTTTTATTTGTTGGGAATAATATAACCTATAGTATAGATAATGGTCTAATAGATTATTATTATTATTATAATTATGACCCAATTATAATTATATTATTTTTAGAGGGGTCGTGTACTTTGACATATCAAAAAAAAATATCACATTACGTGCAAATATGCACGTGCATCCATTTATTAATACTGTAATGATTGAAATTAAAATTCATTAATAATCAAAAGCAAAGAGTTCTATATATACAGAAGAAGAATAGCCAATCAATCTTTATTGAACCAAGCTTTATCGATATCACCATTATTTTTATTTTTACTTCTATTTTTATTTTTATTTTTACTTTTATTTTTATTTTTATTTTTATTATTCCATAATTAATATATACGTTAATGTCATTTGTATGATTTGAAGAAAAGGAGAATATACCCTTACTATAAATACATTGGTTCGGTTTTGTTATTTTCATTATCAGTATCATTCTTGTTGTTAGGGTTAGAAAAAATCCCGTAAACATTAAGTAAACAATAATTATAATTATAAGATTGATTGATTAGTATAGGTTGTGGTGACTTATTAATAGTCGGATAACTAAATGAGCAATATTCTCGTATTGCGGTTAGAAATTGATTTGAGCTACTGTTATCATTATTCTTATTATCATACGATTGATTAGGTAGAGTATCATTAATATCTCCACAATTACAATACTTCTAACATATTGATAATTATTCACATTTCAGTTATTCGAATCAATCTGGCCAAGTCTCTGAGATCTGATTAAATTAGGATTATGATTTCATAGTAGATCAATAGTACCCATATTGTGGTTTGGTTGTAATGTTGGTGATAATGATTATATATTGGTTGACAATTGAGAATCATACGAATTTATTTGTGAACTAATGGTTGATGGATACTTAGCACTATTTTTTTGATTCATTACTAGAATTATCATCATTAAAATCTTGTGGTTGAATTATGGGACCATCATAACTTTGATTAAACTTGTTGATTATTACTTTCAAAAGATTGTTGAGATGTTGGATTTGCCTCATTGTCATTATCAGTATCATCATATTCGCTATTTATTGGTGATAGGAGATATTTCTATTGTTAAACTAGATGAAGAGGAAACTATTCCTTGGATTTGTTGACAAATCCACTGAATTCGCATAACTCGCAAGATAAGATTTATAAATGTTGTTTTGGGTTGGTATCTGATATAGATATCTTTTTAGTCTTTTTTTTTGACTCTTTAGTTCAACTTGAAATGTAATCATATTATTTGTGGATCTTAAGAGATAGCATATATATATTGAAAATTATTGAACGGAGTAAAGCTTAAATTTAATGAACAATGTTGGGCGTCACAGGTGTTGCAAAACTAATTTAATAAATCTCCTCTCTTCTTTGCGCTCTCTCTCCTGACAATTTTAAAAAATTAAAAACTTTCAACACAAGAAGATAATATTGTAAATTAACCTAGACTTAACCTATTACCAACTTAATGTTGCTCGCGGGTTTTTAAAGTCTTCTTATATAAATATAAATTAATTATTATTATTTCGTACAAAATCATTTGCTTCAAAATGTGTTTCAAAATTGTTGCAGAAAAAACTATATTATTATTACTTACACGATAAGATCCTTATGAAGATTTCTTGAGAATATTAGTACATTTTGGTATGGTAATGTATATAAATTATAAGAAATATTATTCTTAACTATTTAGGTTTTTTTAGGTTTTCTTTTAAAATTATTTGGCAAAAATATTTGGCAAAAATATTAAATTAAACTTTGGTTTAATGTACTTTTGAGCACTTTAAATTACAAACTAAGATCTACCCTGATGAATTATTTGATTTAATATTATCAACATAACACAATTCAATACCTTGATACAAGTAATTTATTATTTATGAGCGTGCTTACAACAAACAAAAAATGAAAAGAATAAGAGAATAAGAAGAAGGAAGTAGAATTACATTTGAATATATAAAAGAAACATATTTATGTACATACATATATTTTAATTCCATTCTATTCCATTATATACAAACATAATATACACTATGCAAATTTTATTATAATTAATTAATAAATATTTTTCTTTTCTTAAAACCACCACCATGATTTGTTTTTTGATTCACCATTTAATATTTGATTATTTTTTTCTTCAATTAATGTTTTTAATCGTTGTTTAGCCTCCGGAGTATATTCCAAAGTCGAAGTTTCCAAAACTTTCATAGATAATCCTATATTTTCTCGTTTTCTTCTTTCAATTTCTTCAGGTGAATGAGGTTCAAATTTTATATATTCAAAATCTTTTCCGGCATCCATCACCACATAGGCTCCTGCGACGACGGCTATTGTCCCGACTATTATACGATGGAATAATGGAGGGGTTGGAGGTAGATGTGACATATTGTATTATTATTTTGATATTGATATTGATATTGATATTGTATCTTTCATTGATGAGATTTGAAAATTATTATATGTAATTATTTTATATACAGGAAACACCACAATCTCAGAAGAAAAGGGATTTTTATTTAAAGCAGAAAAGAAAATTTTAGAGTCATATGGATACTATTTTTTTATTTTTAATTAAATAATTTCAATTTTTAATATTTACAAAGATAATATAGAATCTATTTAGATTGTAATAATAATATATATATATATATATTCTATATTAGATACTATTAGGTTGATTTTATTTTAATTTATTATATACTTCATTTTAGAAAGATTTATATTACCCACTCCACTTTCCAACTTTTAACATAGTATATTATATTATATTATATTATATTATATTATATTATATTATATACATTATATACATATTCCTATACACATAATGGCTAGTTTACCCAAACGAATCATAAAGGAAACAGAAAGATTGGTCAGTGATCCAGTTCCTGGTATAACTGCCTCACCCCTGGATGATAATCTTCGATATTTTGAAGTTACAATAGATGGACCAAGTTTATCACCTTATGAAAATGGGAAATTTCAATTAGAATTATATTTACCTGATGATTATCCAATGTGTGCACCTAAAGTAAGATTTTTAACTAAGATATATCATCCAAATATTGATAAATTAGGTAGAATTTGTTTAGATGTATTAAAGGATAATTGGTCACCGGCATTACAAATTAGAACTATATTATTATCAATTCAAGCTTTATTAGGAGCTCCAAATCCTGATGATCCATTGGCTAATGATGTTGCTCAAGATTGGAAACAAGATGAACAAAAGGCTATTCAAGTTGCTAAAGAATGGACTGAAAAATATGCCATTAAAAAGGATTAGATTAGATCATTATTATATAATATATTATTATATATTATATTATTATATATTATATTATTATATATTATAATGAATTATTAAATTTAATTTAACAAAGTTGTACTTTTTTTTAAGTTTATATTGTTTATGATTATAATATTACTTATTAATAATTGATATTTAGGATATTGTAGATTTAATAAATAACTAAATTAATAAATTAATAAATTAATAAATTAATAAATTAATAAATTAATAAATAAATAACTGAATAAGATAAATAAAGATACATCCAATAAAGCCGATTATAAGAATCTTATAAATGCGAGTTATATTAAGATAACACTATGATTAGAAATATTAGTATTATTTTTTGTAGTAATAATCGTAGTACTAGTAGTAAATTATTATATATTATATTATATTATTATTTAGTTAAAACTTACTAAATATAATAAGGAGTTATGTATAATATATATATACACATGGATATATATACACACGGGTATATGTGTATATTATATGTTAAACGCGTTTTAAATTTGTTACAGATCTGAAGAATAATTTATTCTTCTTCTGCTATTAAAAAAATATACTATACTAGGATATAAACTAGTAATATATTTTGGATTGATAAGATTACTATTAGTGATTGATAATATATGATACCATATGTTGTACCCTTTTTCTAAATTAAAAGGTATCCACCACCCTTCTTTTGATTAATCGCCTAAAATTTAAAAAAGACACGCTTTTATTTTTTTTTGTTATATATATTTTTTTTTTAAGGAGACGTTTTTTTTTATTAGTAATAAAAAATAAATTAAAAAAAATTAATTTCGATAAAAATTTAAGATCTATAAACCAAAAGAATTTAAATTTATTCTTTATTCTTTCTTCTTTACTGATATAGATTCTTTTAAATCATTAATTCAAACTATCATTTTAATTTTATTTATTTAATTAATTAGTTACTGAATCAATTGTCATATACATATATATACACATATTCAAAAAAAAAAAAAGAAAAGTTAATTTGTATTTTTATTACCGAAACATTCCGAATTTAAAATTTATAGAGAGCCATTCAAAAATTTTTTTCTTCTTAAGTTATTATTTTTACAGTCAATCAATTATATATATTTATTTATTTTATTATAATTGTTATATGAATTATTAATCAGTTCCATTGTATAGATCATAAGATTGATAATCTCATAAGTTAGCATTCAATAATATTATAACATATTATATCATATTACATCAAATCATGTCCGATTCCAATAATAATGATCCAAAAAGTCCATTTAATGATGTAAATGATTCATTTGATAATATTGATTTAAATAATAATAATAATAATAATAATAATAATAATAATCATAATCATGATTATGAAGACTATGATAATGATTTCACATCTCCATTACCAACTCCAAATTTAAACGTAGATCCTAGATTTCATCATCAAAATAATACTAATCCAACCACTCCAATACCAAGTACAAATAATTCAAGAAAACCTTCACTTCGATTTAAATTACCTCAAGATCATTATAATCATTCCGAACAATCCATCAATCAATCAGTGAATAATTCATCAACAAACTTTTTAGTGACTCCACCTCAAACTTCCAATAATTCTTATATAATATCAAATAATAATAATAATAATAATAGCAATTTATCACCTTTCTTAGATAGTTCAACTACTATATTGGAAGATGAAATTTATGATCATTTACCTCAACCACCTCCCCCTCCTTCATCATCAAGTTCATCATCAACTCCAACTCCTTCAAGAAAAGATACTATTATGAAAAGAAATAGATGGGGTACAACTAGAAATAAACAGGGTAGACCAAGTAGAGCTAAAACTATAAGAAGAATACTAAGAAATGAATCCAATAACAAGAAATCACATAACAATACTAACGATAATATTAATGATAATAATGATAATGATAATAGTCTTAATAGTATAGATCTTACTCATGATTCATTAGATCATCATGAAGATATAGAAGATGATGATCCTAATGATCGAAAATCAGAAACAAGAGTGGTGGTATTTAATCAATCATTACCTGAAGAATTTTTAGATCCTGAATCAGGTAAACCAATAAATAATTATTCCCGTAATAAAATAAGAACTACAAAATATACTCCAATTAGTTTTTTACCCAAAAATATTTCTAATCAATTTTTACATAATATTGCTAATGTTTATTTCTTAACTTTAATTATTCTTGGTGCTTTTGATATATTTGGAGTTCCATCTCCAATCTTAGCTGCAGTTCCATTAATTGTTATTGTTATTATTACTGCCATTAAAGATGCAATAGAAGATTCTCGAAGAACTATCACTGATTTAGAAGTTAATAATCAAATCACTCATATTTTAAATCAAGATTATTTTGAAATTGATTATAAATATGAAAATTTAAATAATAATGATGAAAAAATATCTTATTGGAGACAATTTAAAAAATTTAATACTAAATTATTAGCAAGAATTTATGGATCTTCCAAACAAAATTTAACAAAAAAGGGTAGATTAGAGAAGAAAAGAAAAGCAGCTACTCAAAATATTGATATAACTAATAATAGAAAATCATTTGATAGTGATATATTAGATGATATTACTCCTAGAAATTCATTTGAATTAAATAATAATAATAATTATCATGATGATGATGATTATGATCCATTTCAAGATAATACTGAACATCAATTAAGAAAATCATTTCAACAACAAAGAAGAGATAGATTAAGTCATGAAAGACAACGAAATCATATTAAAGCCCTTAAATTTGCCAGGAAATATTGGAAAGATGTTAAAGTAGGAGACATGTTAAGAATTTATAATAATGATGAAATCCCCGCTGATTTAGTTATATTGGCAACAAGTGATGAAGATAATTGTTGTTATGTTGAAACCAAAAATTTAGATGGTGAAACCAATTTAAAAGTTAAACAAGCCTTAAAATATTCATCAGTTGAAGATCCAATTAAAAAAGCTGATGATTTAATGAATCATGAATTTTCAATTGAAAGTGAAGGTCCTCATGCAAATTTATATTCTTATCAAGGTAATTTAAAATATATTGATAAAAATAATCAAGATCAGCAAGAATCAATTACAATTAATAATTTATTATTAAGAGGTTGCTCATTAAGAAATACTAAATGGGTTATTGGAATTGTTATGTTTACAGGTGATGATACAAAAATTATGTTAAATGCCGGTATAACTCCAACTAAACAATCAAGACTTTCTCGTGAATTAAATTATTATGTTTTATTGAATTTTTTACTTTTATTTATAATTTGTTTTGTATCAGGTTTAGTTAATGGATTATGGTATACTACTCATCCAACTTCACGAGATTATTATGAATTTGGAACTGTGGCAGGATCTCCGGCTTTAAATGGGGTAGTATCATTCTTTGTGGCGGTTATTTTATATCAATCATTAGTTCCAATTTCCCTTTATATTACTATTGAAATCATTAAAACTGCCCAAGCATTTTTCATTTATTCTGATATTGGAATGTATTATGAACGATTGGATTATCCTTGTACTCCAAAATCATGGTCAATTTCGGATGATTTGGGACAAATCGAATATGTATTTAGTGATAAAACTGGTACTTTAACTCAAAATTTAATGGAATTTAAAAAATGTACCATAAATGGTATTTCTTATGGTAAGGCATATACTGAAGCATTAGCTGGATTAAGGAAAAGACAAGGTATTGATGTTGAAACTGAATCTGCCATTGAAAAACAATTAATTGCTAAGGATAAAATTAATATGTTGGAATTGTTAAAGGGAATATCTCCTGCTACTATGAAATATGAAGATGAATTAACTTTTATATCATCTGATTTTGTTCAAGATTTATTAGGAATTGATGGAGATTCACAAAAGCAAAGTAATGAGCATTTTATGTTGGCATTAGCATTATGTCATTCAGTATTAACTGAAAAGGATCCTAAAGATCCTTCAAAATTATTATTAAAGGCTCAATCTCCTGATGAAGCTGCATTAGTTGGAACTGCTAGATCAGTAGGATATATATTCAAAGGTGCTACTAAAAAAGGATTATTAGTTGAAATTCATGGTGTTACAAAAGAATATCAAATTCTAAATACATTAGAATTTAATTCAACTAGAAAAAGAATGAGTGCCATTATTAAAATTCCCGGTGATAAACCTAATGATGAACCTAAAGCATTATTAATTTGTAAAGGAGCCGATTCAATAATTTATAATAGATTATCTAAAACCAATAATGATCCTGAATTATTAGAAACAACTTCAAAACATTTAGAACAATATGCCATTGAAGGATTAAGAACATTATGTATTGCCCAACGATTTTTAACTTGGAGTCAATATACCGAATGGAATGAACGTCATCAAGCCGCCGCTTCATCGATTGAAAATAGAGAAGCTAAAATGGAAGTAGTGGCAGATTCAATTGAACGAGAATTAATTTTATTAGGAGGTACTGCTATTGAAGATAGATTACAAGATGGTGTACCAGATTCAATATCACTTTTAGCACAAGCTGGAATTAAATTATGGGTTTTAACGGGTGATAAAGTTGAAACTGCAATTAATATTGGATTTTCATGTAATTTATTAGGTAATGATATGGATATATTATTATTAAAAACTAAATTAAATGATGAAGAAAAGGAAAAATATGGTCTTGATCCAAAATTAGAACTTCTGGAAATAAAACTAATTGATTATTTATTAAGTTATTATTTAGAAAATAATTTCGGAATGAATGGTCTGATTGAAGAATTAGATTCATCAATAGGTGATCATACTCCTCCTGATGAAGGATTTGGAGTTGTTATTGATGGTGATGCATTAAAATTAGCCTTATCAGATTCAGATACCAAAAGAAAATTCTTATTATTATGTAAACAATGTAAAGCAGTTTTATGTTGTCGTGTTTCCCCCGCTCAAAAGGCAGCTGTGGTTAAATTAGTTAAGGATACATTAGATGTTATGACGTTAGCCATTGGAGATGGATCCAATGATGTGGCTATGATTCAAGCGGCTGATGTGGGAGTTGGTATTGCTGGTGAAGAAGGTAGACAAGCCGTTATGTCATCTGATTATGCAATTGGACAATTTAGATTTTTAAGTAAATTATTATTAAGTCATGGTAGATGGTCATATAAAAGATTTAGTGAAATGATTCCAAGTTTTTTCTTTAAGAATGTTATATTTAATTATGCATTATTTTGGTATGGAATTTATAATAATTTTGATGGATCATATTTATTTGAATTTACTTATTTAATGTTTTATAATTTAGCATTTACATCATTACCAGTTATATTTTTAGGTATATTTGATCAAGATGTTAGTGCAAAAGTTTCATTATTAGTTCCACAATTATATCGTACCGGGATTTTAAGATCAGAATTTAATAGTAAAAAATTTTGGTGGTATATGATTGATGCAATTTATCAATCAGTTATTTCATTTTTTTTCCCATATTTAATGTATTGTTATGGATTTCCAAATAGTAATGGATTACCATTAGATCATAGATTCTGGATGGGTATTGTGGTAACATGTATTGCATGTATTTCATGTAATTTATATATTTTATTACATCAATATAGATGGGATTGGTTATCAGTTTTAATTGTGGGTATATCAATATTAATTATTTATATTTGGACAGGACTTTGGACAACTGTTACTTATAGTGGAGAATTTTATAAAGCGGCTCCCCAAATGTTTGGAACTTTATCATTTTGGGTATGTACATTTATTGGAGTATTAATTTGTTTATTACCAAGATTTACTTATGATTTTCTTCAAAGATTATTTAAACCTAAAGATATTGATATTATTAGAGAATGTGTTCAAAGAGGAGATTTTGATGTTTATCCAGAGACTTATGATCCAACTGATCCAAATCGTGTTAAAATAAGTAATTATAGTAATGAAGTGGTTAGAAGAATGAGTTTATCACCCAATCATCGATCAAAAGTATCACCAAGTTTTTTAAGTGAACATGATACTGATGCTACTATGATTGGTACTAGTTCAAAATTAACTCCACCATTAACTCCATCAATTCCACCACCTGAATTACCAATTCCAAGTCGTACAAAATCAATCCCATTACAAAAGAGAAAATCATTTATTGATATTTTTAAAAGAAAAAATCAAGGAATTTCTTCAACATCATTTTATGATAATGATGGATCATTAATAGATGATTATAGTAATGGACCACCACACCTTCATGATTTGAATCAATCAACTGATACTATTACCAATCAATCAATTCAAACTGAAGAAATTGCATTAGAAGATTTTTCAAGAAATCAAAGAGATGCATCAAGAATATCTACAGAAGTTAGAAGAATATCTCAACAGTATTCACTGCAAATTCCCAAGAATATTCCATAGGGTTTTCAAAAGAGTATTTTTTTAAAAAGAATTAGTTACAAAAAAAAGATGATAAGCAAAAACAGAAACAGAAAAACAAAATAATAAGTGTAACTCAGTTGAGTTTTATAGATATATACAAGATTTTTTTATTTTTTTTTTTCATTCATTAATTCATTCATTCTTTAGTTATTCAAATCATGGGGATACTCTATTAGAGAGTATCTATTTTAAGTATTTATTTTTTTATTAAAATTAAAAATTTTTATAGTTAAATTTATAGTTATATTATACAATTTTTTTTTGCAATCAAATTTTATGTATGCATCCGGTTTATTGCGGTGCATCCTCGGTTATAAGTAGAACTGTATATTCCCTCCACGTGATAATCAGTCGAATAATATTTCTTTTTTTTTTATTTTTTATTTTCTTTTTTTTTGGTTCGTCTATACGACCATAACGGTTGGAGATTTCTGACACTAATGCCAATACAGAGATAATGATAAAAAAAGAAACTTTTAAAATAAACTAATGATGATTCCTTTCCCATCCTATCCTTCTAAACTGCCTAAAAAAAGTGGTTCAATGGATATATGATACGTATTCATGCATCGTTTGTGATGATTCTGTTAAACGAAATAAAAATAATCCAAATACTATAGAACGTCATATAGGTGATGTAATATATAGAGAGATAAAGTAAAGATGAGAGGACTGCAAGAGATAATACTTTGACGGGGTTGATGATGAATTATTACATAAGTGACGATTCATGCTACTTGTAGTAATATTTCATTAAAGAAATGAAGAAATGATGGTTATTCTAATACAATCATTTTGGTTAAAGGTTAAATACAATGATATTTTTCACAGCCAATGAATTTTGGCAGAATTAAATTAAACAAAGAAAGAGTAATACAAAAAAGAAAACCATATAATAAAAAAAGAAAAAAAAAAAAATAATAAATAAAAAGAAATTTAAATTTCTTAATACCTCGTAGATTGCCGTATCCCGGGAGCGAAGTCGCGTGCCGATGTCCAAACCAAAAATTATTGTAAAGTGTAAAGAGTAAGGGTGAAGGTTAATAATAGGGGTAATGAGTTGCAATTACAAAATAGGGTTAATGACACGTAGTGAGCTGACAATTGGCCGTCTTCAATTCAATTGGAAGATTGATGATAGTCCTATATAGATATATATATGTATATAGAAAGATTCAGGATTAACTATAAATTTTCTTAGTGAGTGATGATCTTCTTACCCTCGGTGAGAAGATCAGGGTAACTTAAACACACACACCGACACTCATACACATTGATAAAAATAATTTAAATTAAAAATTAAAAATTAAAAATTAAAATAACTCATAATTAATTAATTTATTAACCAATTAAAATGTGTTATTTCTTTGATTTTGTGTTGTACTTATCCGTATTAACCCATAAAACACCCACACCGCAATACTTAATACATTAAATTCATCCCTTAGTTTTACATTTTATTATTGAGAATTTTTTTTTGATTATTTTTATTTTTAAATGTTTTTTTTCTTTTTTTTTTTTTTTTTTTTTT
>JAJMJS010000035.1:0-50210 GCA_030563665.1 Scheffersomyces broadrunensis | reverse complement strand
TCTTTTAAAACTTCTTTCTTTTTCCCTTTTTTCCTTTTCTTCTTCTTCTTGTTCTTCTTGGTCTTAATCCAATTCATATCTATTCCTTATTATATAAATAAAAAACCTCAATTCACAATGGATAACCAATTTGTTATTGATTTCTTAATGGGTGGTGTTTCCGCCGCTGTTTCTAAAACTGCCGCTGCTCCAATTGAAAGAGTTAAATTATTAATTCAAAATCAAGATGAAATGATCAAACAAGGTCGTTTAACTAAAAAATACGATGGTATTGTTGAATGTTTCAAAAGAACTGCTGCTGAAGAAGGTGTCACTTCATTCTGGAGAGGTAACACTGCTAATGTTATTAGATATTTCCCAACTCAAGCTTTAAATTTTGCTTTTAAAGATAAATTTAAGAAATTATTTGGTTTTAAAAAAGATGATAACTATTGGAAATGGTTTGCTGGTAATTTAGCTTCTGGTGGTTTAGCCGGTGCTACTTCATTAGCTTTTGTCTATTCATTAGATTATGCTAGAACTAGATTAGCTAATGATGCTAAATCTTCTACTGGTGGTGAAAGAGCTTATAATGGTTTATTTGATGTTTATAGAAAGACTTTAGCTTCTGATGGTATTGCTGGTTTATATAGAGGTTTTGGTCCATCTGTTATTGGTATTGTTGTTTACAGAGGTTTATACTTTGGTTTATATGATTCTTTAAAACCTGTTGTTTTAGTTGGTCCATTAGAAGGTTCATTCTTAGCTTCTTTCTTATTAGGTTGGATTGTTACAACTGGTGCTTCTACTGCTTCTTACCCATTAGATACTGTTAGAAGAAGAATGATGATGACTTCTGGTCAAGCTGTTAAATATAACGGTGCCATTGATTGTTTCAGAAAAGTTGTTGCTGCTGAAGGTGTTAAGTCATTATTCAAAGGTTGTGGTGCTAACATTTTAAGAGGTGTTGCTGGTGCCGGTGTTATCTCAATGTATGATCAATTACAAGTTATCGTTTTTGGTAAAAAATTCAAGTAAATCTAGTTTAATATAATAATATTATATATATACATTTATTAAAAAAGAAAAAAAAGATTAAAAGAAAAAGAAGACTGAAAAAAAAAAGGAACAAGATAAATTATTATTTTTTTTTTTTCAAATTCAAATTCCCCCATCTTGTATTAGATTTTTGTTGTTTTATAATTGTTATTAATTTAATTAACTAGTTTTATTTATAAAGTATAATTGTTTATATATTAATTTATTTATATATATATCATGTTTCTTTAAAATATTTCTTTTACTTTTAAGAATTATACATAGAAATCTATTTTAATGTATTTAATTTTTTTTCACTATCTGTGTTAATTCTAATTCGACACCCCCTTTTTATTATTCAGGATGGATGTGATTTTTTATATGTAAATTTTTAATTTGATTTTGTGTGCGCGATGGTTGTAATGTTAACTTTTGCTTAAAATTTAAGATTTTTATATACTAAATGTAATATAGTTTATACATTACTTCTACAATAATAATTATAATGCTCATCTCATCTCTGTATCTGTATCTGAATCAAGTGGTAAGTTAAAATATTAAGGTGGAGGAAGAGAAAGATTTCATGATAGTTATATATAATTATTAATTATAATTATGTCTTGGTTAAAAAAGCAACGTAAACGAAAAATGTAAAAAGCTGGGGATAAATTTATTTTTATTTTTACACATTATTAACCTGTAAGAAGTGGAATTTTACAGGTTATGATTTTAATATATGAATAATAAGTCATAATTCATTAAAGAAACAATAAACCTAATTAAAGGTTTATAATAAAACTAATATATGTACATACTAGCCTATTATAATCCATAACTATAAACTATAACTATACGAAACAAAAATAGCAATAAAGAAAAATAACAATAAACAACAAATATAATAATAATAAAATTAGTAACCAAAATAGTAACTAGCAATGCAAAAATTGCATTCAAATATTTTTTATACAGATTAATTATGACCACCCATAGAGAAAAAAAAGGGAAAAATTAATAATAACTTCCCTTTTAAACCAACTAAATTCATAATTAACCATTTCAAAAATAAAATAAAAACAATATACCAGTCATTGCTGAGTTTGGATAATTCAAGATTTTTCTTTTCTTTTCTTTTTTCTTTTTTTCCAATTGGATTATATTAATGATAATGATAAAAAAAAAAAATTATAGAAATTTTTCAATTTAATTTGGGTTTTTCAATTCAAAATTCAAATATAATAATTTATATTCATTTTTCAAATCATATAATACTCGTTCTTGCTTTTGATATCCATAATCCTTTAAAATTGTATGTGAATGTTGTAATTTAGAAAATACAATATTATTATCATCTAAATCTTCACTAATTAATGTCATAGAAAATTTCTTGGGTTCAAAAATTGTCAAGATTTTAACTAAAACATCAATTATATCAACTGAATTAATACTACCAAACGGATAATTGGTTTCAAATGATGCATAGGACCATCCAGATTCAGGAGTAATATGTAATGTATAATAATATCCTCCTTCATCACAACTATTAGATGAATATCCACAGGGACTAAATGAAAATGCATCATGATTAAATTTAAATGATGGTTGTTTAATTGATGATGATAATAATGTACCATTTTCTGATAATGTTGGTGATGGTAAATGAGAAAAATTATACGATGGATCGAAAATAGAATTTAATCCAGTCTCTTCCATAGTTTCAATACCAATATCATGACCTAAATCATGTTCTTCAATACCACTTTTAATTAATGATGCAACACCTGGTTTTCTTGAAGTAATAAATTTGTGAGCACAATCAGGATTTAAACCTGTCATTAAAATTTCAAAGGTTTGATCATGATGACCACCAGTTGAAGTAGGACCACAATTATCCTTACCAGCAACATATAAATACCAATGATCATCACTATTGAAATCTCCAACAACATAACATTTACTATTAATAAAATGTTTATCTAATAATTGAACTTCATGTTTCCAATCTTTATGAACATGAATTTGCTTTTCAGGAAACATAAATGATCTTCTTGAATAAAATATTTTAAAAATATTTTCACTTCTAAATTTTTTACTATTAATAAAGTTTAATTGTTCATTAATAATTTCAAATAATTTTTCAAGACAAGCTAAAATTGTTGTAGTACCACAAGTCTTTAAAATTAATTTATGTGGAAAAACAAATAATGAACTTTCACTTAATAAATAAGCATCCATAAATTTAGAAGATTTCATTGATAAAATTTTACAACTTACTAAATCTAAAATTGTTGACCATTTTTCTAGTGGAATACATCTCAAACCTTCTTCATTAATACCTTTAGGAATATTAGTTTCAGATTGCCAAAACCAAATCTCTAATAATTTTTCAGGTCCTTCAAAGGCATAAGTTGAATCTAAATTTGCAGACAATTCATGGTCAACAAAGGAACTTTCATGATAAGCTGGAGCAACCATAATTAATTTTAATATTTTTCTTTAAAGAACAATTCTTTTCTTTTCTTTTCTTTTCTGTATGGAATCGATAAATAATTATATTATCGAGTTCTCTTTTCAAAATTGAATAGTTTAACGTAAACTCTTTTTTTTTTTTTTTTATAAATATAGTTTTTTTGGTGAATTTCGATCAAACTAATTTAATAATTAATTTGTCTTTTTTCTTTTGGAGGTGGATTGGAACTTACTCTTGTAAAAGGGTGATCGTTCTAATTAATATAATGGCTGAAACGAAGAGAGAAGTAGCAAGAAACGTTTCAAATTATATTAATTAAAGGGATAGCTAGAATAATGGGATGGATATTTTTCTTTTCTTTTGGTGACAAAAAGTTGATGGGATGGGAAATTAAAAAAATAGTAATAAATAAATTAATAAATAAATGGGTTGTGTCAGCAAAGCTTACCTAAAGTAGCGTTTAACGAAGTAATTTTGGAAATTTGTTTTGATATTATTGAAGAATAATAATAATAATTTTAATTATGCTAAATGAAATTGGATAAAATGTAGTTTGTGTTATCCAGGTTCAAGAAGTCTACTAATGTAATATTGATTATCTAGTCGAGATTCTTTCTTTGGCATAAAATGCTATTTTAAGAAAAAATGGAGGGGGAGGAGGAAGTGACTAAATTAAGGGTGTCTTAATACAATTCAAAGGTTTTGAACTATATTAACAAGATGACCGATTGATTGGGTGACTAATGAAGCGATATAAAGGATTATTAAACCTCTATTTATATGGATTTTTAATGGGGAATTGATAAATGTTATACGAGCAAAACTCTGTTGCAAATCACAAATAAAAATATAAGCAAGCGGGGATTGATTAGATAAAGATCTGAGTCTCTAAGAAAACAAAATAAAAAAGTATAAGATCTAACGATACAATTAAGAACTAGGTATATCTAAACTTAACAAACTCAACAGATTTGATTAATTTTAAAATATTTCTAATAAAATGGGTTAATTAATAAGAAAAAGAAAGAGAAAAATTTATAAAAACAAGAAATTTTTCAAAATATAATAAAATTTTTTGTATCATCAAAATTTTTTTTTTTTTTTTATGAAAAAAAAAAAATTTCATTTCCTGTATACAATAAAATATAATTCAATTATATATAATTATATTAAAAAATACTTATAAACACTTATAAACAAAATATACATATACATCCATTAAGTATATAGATAGAGAATTAAAAAATCTAAACACTAGAGACAATTTCACTGGCATTTCTTAATACTTCAACCATTCTAACACATTCTTTTCTCTTTTGAACAGTCATATCATTTTCTTTAACTAAATCAGCTAATTCTGGTGAACTATATAATTTCTCTAATAATTCCTTTTGAATTTCATTCTTTGATCTAACAATTAATTTATACATAATGGCTTTTGGTACGATATCAGCAACTGTTCTTTTAACAATATTAAAATATGATGCAATTAATAATTTAATTACTTCCGTTTCCATAGTTTCTCTTTCTGACATAGTACCAGTAGCTCTTAAAACTGGAGGTGGAGCTTCCATCGATTGTAATCTTTTCTTATTCTTAGATGAAAAGAAACCTCCGAAAAATCCATTAACATCTTCTTTGTTACCTGGTTGTTGTGTTTGCACTGGTTGTGGTGAAGATTGTTGACTTGGTGGTAATGGTTTACCAGTTTTTGGATCTACTGAAACTTGAGGTTTTGGATGGAATTTTTCTTCAACAATACTCATAGCTTGTGAACCCTTTAATAAATCTGGATGAGCAGTATTAACATAAGTTTCCTCTGAATCAATTATATCAGTAATAAATTTATTAGTTGGAATAAGTGCTTCTCTTAAGTAAACTATAAAATTTTGTGATAATTGATCCTTTAAAGCTGGATAACGAGAATATTGTGGTTGAGAAAGAATTTGGGACAAAATTCGAACTAATTCATCAAAAATTAAATTAATACAACGAATTGATGGTTCTTCCATTCTATGAATTTGTTGTTTAACTAATACTTCAAAAGCTTGAGTACCAACAAATAATGATGGGGCTGAACCACTAGTATTATGCATAATAGTTCTAATATCAGTATCTTTGATTTGATCAAATGGGTCTAAAGCAGAAATACCATTCTTAAAGATTTCATGAAATACAAATGATATACGTGCACCTCCACTTAATTCTTGAGTACTTAATTCTTTTGCTTCACCATCCAAAATTTCATTATAATCCTTACTAAAATTTGTAATCATATTTAAAACAATTGAGGTTGGAGATTCTGCCATTTCAGGACCTAATAAAGCTAATTCATTTTGATATTTCTTTAATGAATGTTCAATTCTCATTTTAATGTCAGGTAATGTACCTTTAATATGATGTAATAAAATACCATTTAATTTCTTAGCTAAGTATGGTGTACCACAGTAATGAGCCTTAGCTCTATAAGATGGATGATTCTCAAAATATGATCTTTCATCCTTTAATGCATCTCTAATGGTCTTTTTCGATTCAATATCTTTTTGACCTCTATTAATAACTGGAACATAACCAAATCTTAAAGGAATAACTCTACCAGCAAGAATATCAATAACATCAGTACCTTCATCCATTAAATCAACCTTGGTTAAAACACCAATAGTTCTTGCTCCTTCAGGATCTACCTCTCTAGCTAATTTTAACCCATCAGAATTTGCCAAATCGGTATTGGCAGCATTGACTGATAAAACAATAGCATTTGGTTTTGAAATAAATTTCATAATCATATCTCTAATTTGCTTTTCGATATCTTTGGGTTGATCACCAACCGGAACTTTAGTTAAACCGGGTAAATCAACTAAGGTTAATGTTAAAACATGAGGTGAATAAATTCTTAAATTAATTGGAACGGGAGAAATACCTAAATTTTTACCAGTTTTAGCATCAGTTTCTCTAACAATTTCATTTCTAATTTCTTCAAAATTATAAAACTTCTTATTTGGTAAATGTAAAAATTCACCCCATTCATCAGCATTATTTTCACTTGCATCCCCATTTTCTTGAGTTGTATTAATATCTAATAAATCTTTACTTGGTTTTGTACTGGCTCTTCTATTAATCAATTGTAACACAAGCGGTCTTCTGGTAACTATACCAGTACCTCTTGGTAAGAAATCTCTACCGACAATGTTTTCTAATACTGATGATTTACCACTTGATTGAGAACCAACCACGGTAATTTGAGGCAAATCAACAGGTGATGAAGAACCTCCACCTAATGGAGCCAATGCATCTTGAAGCTTGTTGATAGTAGCAATTAAACCCTCATCCATTTTGACTACTTGTTTCTAACAAAAAAAATCTATTAAATGTAAGATAATTCTATGATGGATTAATTAATTTAAAGAAGTATATTTATTTATTTTTAAAATAACAGATTACAGAAAGAAGGCGACAAAAAAAAAACAGGTCGTGTACCCAAACCGAAATTAATTAAATCAAAATAATAAGTGTCATTCAGAGACGAAGTTAAGTATTTAATCAATAACATAAACATTGAAATGGATATTATCATACTTTTTTAAGACAGCCTCAGTGTCTTCCCAAGGTACATTGAACAATCCAGCATTAATTTTAGGCATATTTATTATAACTATCCCATCTTCGTCTAATTCAAAGTTCGTTCCTGTATGTTGTAATTCATTTATTTGACTGATTAGATCTTGAATAGCTCTGTCGGTATTGTTAATAATCTCATGTGGCTGTAATTTATAAGCGCCTGTTAGGTTACTAGTGAATAAACAAGCTATGTAAGGATCTTTTGATTGGATTAAATGAGTTGTACCTAATAAATCTGATGATTTACTCTTGTATTTTCCACAATGTTGATTATAGTCAACATAAGCTACAGGATATTTCCTTTTAAAAATAGCTGCTATACCTGCTCCCCAACTTCCACGACAATTACATGCATGGCATAGAATTGATATGTAATTCTTATCTACCGGTGTATGTGAAAAGAGGTCTCCTTTAATATATCTAATCATACTTCTGCTATAAAAGAGAAGTGTTTCTATTAATACTTGTTTTTTCTATACACAATGACTATATACCTATTGAAATTCTCTCTCCTACTGATTGATGTTTTATATCATTGTATTTAAATTCCTCTTCTGATCCAGCTCCAAAAGCATTCTCAATGATTGTTTCCTTAACGAAATCATTTCCAGAACTATAACTCTGTTGTTCAAAAGAACATTCAAAAGTGATTTTATTCTTATATTCTTCAATAGGAGTAAATACTTGCTCGGCATTAAATCTATCACTTGGCGTCAACATGTAGAATTCGAGTCGATCTCCTTTGCTTATCTTTGCCTCCGGTGAAAGAACAATGATATTGGCTTTTTCTCCCCAACCTCCGCCACCAGCAATCACTTTATATTTCTGAGCATTAGTGGGTTCGCTATGGAAAACCTTTACATAAACTTCTGTTTCTTTGGATCCAAGTTCCATTAAACGAGTGCTGTTTTGTAAGAAGCCAGATGCTGGCTTTTCATTGACGGATTTTATCAAATTTCCGACACAATTGGAAATTATGAATGGAGCCTCAACTTCATGATCATATAACGCTGTCCATCTATCAAATTCTTCAACTTTAGAATCTTGCGGTATTATATTCGATCCAAGTTCAATAGTTAATTCTTTTAAAGGAAAAAGTTCCTCTAAGTCACTTCCCAAAGTTTTTGGTGGTAGATAAAATAGTGTAACTAAAAAATTATCAGTACTAGCAAAGGCAGTATTTGCAAGCTTTATATCAAATACCGACGATTCATTAAATTTCAATCTCAATTTTCCCTCGCTTGCTTTCCAATTTGCATCTGTAGTAACTTCACCCTCACCTTGATTCTCCTCTAAACGAACGGCATCCCTTAATTTAAAAGGCTCATCTAACCACAATGTAGAAATCCCACTCAAATGGGAATTGGGAATAACTGTATCTGTAGCAGCTATCAAAGTCTGGATATTGTCGCTTCGTAATTTGTCTATTTGTTCAAGTACTGGTCCTATATTCACTGGTGTAACAAATATAATACATGATTTAGCATCAAATTTCGTAGGCCTAATTAGTTTGAAACTATCCTGTGGATTAATAATCGTTCTTCCGTAAGCTTGTGCTTGAACAACAGTAGAATTACAGAAGTTACGAATGAATCTTCTCCAAATCATGGTCAATTGAAGCTTTGTTATTAATTAATAAATCACTGGAAAAAAAAAATTTAATACCGCAAAAAAAAATAATACATTAAAAAACTCTATTTACTCTACTTCTGTTATACTTCTTTTCTTAGGAAGTTCACTATCTGCTACGTCAGGCTTTTCAATTTCTTCGTTTGAAACTATCTCAACTGTTTTGTTAACGTCTTCGTTCTCTATTAAAGGTTGGACTTCTGTCTCTACTTGTTTAAAGGTTTGTTCAATATTTACATCACCACCTTCTTTCAAAACCTTAGCCAAAACAGGTCCCCAAATTCGCTCATCTCTATCTATAAAATCTTCGAATGCAAATACATTTTTCCCTAATTCCCATTCTGATTGCTTAACTCTTATTAATTCAACCATATAAGCTGACGATTCCAATGCTCTTCCAATATCACTTATTAAACTTCTTATGTAGGTACCAGAAGAAACACCTGTAGTAAAATGGATCATTGGTAATTTCTCTGGTAACGATTGCCCATCTGATAATGCTTTAGGGTTGCCTGTTTCTTTTGGTAAATTCTCTTTTTCTGCTTTCTCCAAATATTGACTAGAAAAATACAATGGAGAATCATTTAATGTGGGATTGTTAGCTAATCCATGTTCTATAGGCAAACCCTCTTCATCAAGCTGACTTTCCAACTTTTTGAATTCATGATTTGTTCTTAAGCTATCATCTTCGTGAACATCAATATTGAATATTTTTACTTCTCGTACCTTTATAGCCCTAGGTAAAGGAATACCTGACCTTGCATATTCATATAATGGTTTACCATTAACTTTAAGAGCCGAAAATATAGGAGGCGTTTGCTTTATATCACCAACGAATTTTTCTGCAGTTTCAGTAATCTGTTGCTTAGTTATATGATCTACCGAATTCTGAGTTATAATTTCACCCTCTGAATCTCCAGTGGTTGTAGAAATCCCAAGTAATGCTTTGGTTTCGTAAGTTTTTTCACATTCACTTAAATAATATTGCAATTTCTTAGTACCTAGACCCACGCCTACCACCAAGATTCCACTAGCCAATGGGTCCAATGTACCACCATGACCAATCTTAACTTTCATATTATTGACTTTGTTTTCTATTTTTTTTTTCGATAACTTCTTATTTGTACCTAAATCAAAGGCAGCTTTTTGTTTGGCTTTCTCCAAGTCGTCATGAAATACTTTTGACTTCGTGAAAATATCTTGTAAATCCAGAATAAACTGAGTTGAAGATCTCCCAGACGGTTTATAAACTGCAAAAACTCCGTTCATTGGCTTGGATATATATTTAAACATGCAATTAAAGTTTGTTCTAAACAGTCCCCAACGTCTAACGTAATGAAAAAAATCATTTTGGAGAGCAGAGACAAATTGGTCAGTCCTGCATAAAGGACATCACATATTAATCAGGTTTAGGTATTTGAATATCAAGCTATTCAATTGTTAGTAAAGATGTTAATAAAATCGTCTCGTAAATAATATACTTACTGATAAATAACCAGTTAATTTCGGTGAAATGATTTTCAAGCCGTCTTTTTTGACGAAGATTTTCTTATTTACTTCTTCTTCAATATAAATTTCCAAGTCGTTAAGTTTACGCTTCGAGTTTGCATGGATCAGTAAGAAATCAACTAGCCTTGAAAATAATCCTCCTGATAGAAATTCAAGAAAGCTTTCAACAATATTGATGGTACTGGAGCTATCAAATGCCTCTCTTAAAATTGAATTGATATGGTTAATGATGGAAATATATTCAGCTTCTGATATTAGACTGGGAACCAATGGATTTAATGAAGTCTGTCCGTAGCTATCACCTTCATATATTCCAACAGGAGTATACTTCACTTGTGACTCTATAGATATTGAAGCAGGCTCATGGCCTGGAGCATACGGTGAAAACTGTGGAATAATATCTGGAAATCTGATAGTATCATATATTCTTGGGATACGTACTATCCTAGTTGAAGCAAATGTTGCTGAGTCCCTTGGAACATGTATATTTGGGAAATGATTAACAACAAGTGATGCTTCACCCGGACTAGAATTGAGTAGTTCGTATTTGTCAACAAGATATTCATGATAATTGAAATATAACAAAGAATCTTCTTCCGGGTTGGTATCCTTCAGTTCTGGAGTATCATTCACTAGATTAGCCTTGCTATTAGGATCATTCACATTCATCCTTTTTATTCATTATTTAAGGGTTTAGTTTGTTGACTGATTAACTTATGGTTACCGCAAAAATTACTTTGAGGGACAAAAATTAAATATTTTTAACTGTGTACCAAACAAAAAAAATTTTCAAACTATACCGAGAATTGAATAAAACTTTAATATATATACAAGTAAGGGGAATATAAAGTTTAACATATATATACAATGATCCCCTTAAGACAAGGAATTTATAAAAACCTAACTAAGGTAAATTTGATTAAGATTGGAAGAACGAGCGTGTTTTCTACTCGATTTCAATCTACAATTCCAATTCAAAGTAGTCCAAAGATAGCAACTGAAGGTAAACCTACCTCCAACGTTGAAAGTAAAACATCAAATGATTCTAGGGATCAGAAAGTCAAGACTCAATATTATACTCATCCCAAGTTAAAAGAAATTAGCTACCAAATTCAACAGTCCGCCAATTCTGCAACTAGTCATTTAACAGAAACTATTGATATGTTTGAAGAAGGAATAAGTTATTTAAGAGAAGTTCAAGAAGCTGAAAGAATATCTGACAAAGATTTATATTACAAGTTTGCACCTATGGTCACTCAAATTCTTTTCAAAGCCATCGAGAATCCAGCCTCTCTTGGTTCAAGATCTTTGGATGATTTGTTGGATATTTATATCAAATATGGAGTTGCACATAGATATCATTTCACCGCCGTGGCTGTTCATTATTATAATATTCGAAATAATCCTCACCAAAGAACTTTACAACTTTGGGTTAAACTCTTCGAATACGAAAAGACTTATGATTTACAATCTTCATTTCCATTTTACAGTCCACATTTGATAAATCACCCATACTATATCCCAAATCTTGTATACTTTGCATATGTCACAATTTGTCATGAGCAAGAAGCCCAATATTCATCAAATGATGTGAAAAAATTATTGGGAATTGAAAGAGCGTTACCAGCATATTATATAATTGAACGTACATTGACGGAATTGAATTTACTTGCCAAATATGGACCAGAATTTGAAGAATTTAAGAAAACGGTTAAGGTAGAGGCTGCTTTTAATTTAGATCCAAATGGCTCTGATGTTCATAAGAGAATTTCATTAGCAATTGAAAAAAAAGCACCGGGCTTTTTAAACAGTATTTTTAAAGACATCAAGGAAACTTCAGTTAGAAACAAAAAGCAAATCAATCAAACTACAATAGCTAGAATCATGGATGGCTATTTTGAATTAGATAGATTGGATGAAGTGTTTAACATCTTTAATGATTTAATTCATAGTGGTATTGAGAAACCAGATATTCGTGTTTGGGAAGTGGTATTAAGAGCTATAGGTAGTCCAAGTAATGTTTCTAAGAAGGAGGACAAAGAAAAATTGGTTAAACAATTAGAAGGAACTATTGCAACTTTATTAAGTACTGGGACTCAAATAAACGCCAAAACTCTTTCAATTATTATTAGTGGTTTTGCAACTCTTGATAGATTTGATTTAGTTGATACATACTTGGAAAATTATGTTATCAAGGGAAAATTACCCATGATTTCACCAATCAAGAACAATATTATATTTGGCCATCTTTTTAATAATAGAGTCCAGGAAGCAGAAGCAAAATTAGAAGAATTTAGGGCTACCAATGATTATGTTCCATCTACTAGTGTCATGAACTCATTTTTAGATCGTTAT
This sequence comes from Scheffersomyces broadrunensis, assembly GCA_030563665.1. Taxonomy (NCBI): domain Eukaryota; kingdom Fungi; phylum Ascomycota; class Pichiomycetes; order Serinales; family Debaryomycetaceae; genus Scheffersomyces; species Scheffersomyces broadrunensis. The sequence continues at coordinate 37,612 of JAJMJS010000035.1, read as the reverse complement.
GCTAAGAGTAGAAATACAGACGCCGTTGAAGGGATTTTAAATTACATGAGAAATGAATCCATACCAGAAAATGTTTCAACTCATACTATTCTAATTGATTATTATTTCAAAATTCATTATGAGAAAGGTTTAGTTGCTAATATTGACGAATTAATTGGTAATATAACAAAATCCAGTGACATCAAATTAAATGATTATACTTTTGCTGCTATATTAGAAGGTTTAACTAAAGATTCTTCCAAAATAGAAGCTGCGAGATATATATTTGCTAAAGCATCTGAAAAATATCCATTTTCACCATTATTATATACAACTATGATTAAAGGTGAAGTTGATCATGGCCAGATAAAGACAGCTAGTGCATTATTTGAAACCTATTCAAAGAAAATTAGAAATGATCCAAGAATGTGGAATATGATGATTAATCGACTTATGCATAAGAATCCCGAATTGGCTTTAAACTATTATGAGAGACTTAAACAACAAACGGATATTCAACCAAATTTTTATACTTATTATTTCTTACTTAATTTCTTCAGTAGAAGAAATAGACCAGAAATAGTAGATAAAATAATATCAGATATTTCTGCTCAAAGACTTCAAGATTATGGTAATGATTTACCTCATTTACTTGAAAAATTATCAAATGATTATGAATCAGCTGCAAAATTATTGCAATCTAGAAAATTCCAAGGAGTAAAAAAATAAAATAAATAAAATTATGTACATAGCTGTTTTTTTTACAAGAATCCTTAAATATATATATATTACAAATTTTACATAATAACAACAAGAGTTGAACCTACTCATCAAATTCACCCATAGCTCTCTTATATAATGGATAAGACCAATGGCTAAATCTATCATAAGCATTTGATGGATTATCTAATGCTGGTCTGGTATCCAACACAAAGGATGGCATACCAGTGTCTTCATCATCTGGAGCACTATAATAATCAATGACATATCTTACTTGTTTCCAACCCTGATTCCTACCCAATGATCTTAATACTGTCCAATCATGTCTATCAAATGGTGGTTGAGTATTGAAAGTACTTGGAAAAGCTTGCCCTAACCATAGATACATACGAGCCCTTGGTGATAAGTCATGAGGTCTACCAGTAAATTTCAATAATCTTGGTTCTACTTTTGTATCTTTTGTATATTTTTCTTCCCATTGTAAAATTTGTTGCCAAGCACCTTCATTTAAGAAGTTATGAACATCGACCATAGAAGTAACAGCATCTTCTGGTATACCTTCACCTTTACCTTTTCTTAACATGGCATTTAACATTTGTTGAGGAGATGGATATTCCCAAGCACCTTGATCTTCAGATTCTCCTCTTGGAATTGTTGATATGGTTCTATCTGTAGACAATTTTATGGTTTGGCCTGGAGCCATATCTGTTGAAATGGCCATGGGCATGTTATTTAATGGATTTAAATCATCATCCACGCCTTTAACAGGACATGTCAGCTTAAATGAGGAGTGGTCTATAGGGCATCCCAGCGATTGTTGTTCTTGTAGTTGCTGTTCTTTTAGAGCTTTATGATCAACAGGACATTTTGCACTTGAACTGAAACCACCAGATGAAATACTATCTGCCCAAAACCAACCCATATTATAATAAAATAGAATATATTTAGCAACTACTATTTATTCAAGCTTGAGATCATTAAAAAATTTGTTAAAAAGAAAAAAAAGAAAAAAAATGAATGATGGAAATAATACACGTGACTCCAAATCCCGCATACATTAACTATTAAATACAGATAATGAAAAACTCGTAACCGTCGACGATTCATCTCAATCATTATCTTATGCCATCAAGAGCAGGCCAATCCTTATTACCCCCTAAGTAAAGGAGTTGAAGAGTTAATCTTAGATAATAAATGAAAAAAAGCCTTATTTTATCACACAGTTTCTCGCACATAAATTTGAACAAAACAGGAATAATTAAAACAAAAAATAATTGATAATATAATTAAATCAATTAAAAAATAATTAAATTCGATTGAATCGTTTCTTTTCAATAGGATTTACAAATGTTGCTATAGATATGAGTCTATTTTGCATTCATGAATATAACCATAATACCTAATATACTATATAATAATAGATTAATAAAACAATCGTAATAACAATAATAATATTATTTATTATTATTATTATTAAAAAAAATTAAACAATGATGACTATATACAAAGATAAAATAAAATGAATCGAGGGGTATGAGAGACAGTGATTACGATAATCTAAAGTATAAAAAAAATTGAAGGAGCCAGTTATACAATTGGAAGCACATCCATTTATAATACACACCCAATCAAAATTATACATAGAACAGAATCTATAATTTCTCCTGTTTGGGATATACCTCACTAACCAGGATCTAATAATAATTATTATTAATATTATTACTATTAATATTATTATTATTAATATTATTATTATTGACCCCCTATCTCTCTGGCTCAATAAATAATTTTAAATAATAATAATTATTATTTAAAATTATTTATTTGATTGTTCTAAAATATTTTTTAGTGGCTCTGTATGCAGTGAGCGATTGCTGTGGTGGGCGATTGTCGTCGTGGGATTGTGAGTTTTTTATGTTTTTTTTACTGTAGAAATTAGGTGAGAGTGGAGGAACTTCATAAGTAATTAATTAACTCTAACCGTTTTTTATTTACTAATTATTTTTTTTTTGTTTGGCTAGACCAAAGAGTGTAATTATGAGTGTGTATAAAATCCTGAAACAAGAAATGTGGTGAACGGAATTAATTTTTCCACTACTTATGCAACTACTAAATCATAATCTTTCTATCTATAGCTCTGCTTTATATGCGAATATAATTTAATTTTATTTTACTAATATTCGTCCTAATATTTGTATAAAAGTTGATCCTTGATTTGCAGTTGTTCACGAGACAATGTGTGTTCACTCATTGATTGGCGTGATATAAATATTTAAAATAGTGTGTTAAATAGAAAATAAATATGTAGACGATGAGAATTAGATAACAATGATAAAAATTATTGAAAAATAAAATCGTTGAAAAATAAAATGTTTCCACGGACCGGCTTCCTAATTTTGACTTTATAAGCACCACTTAAAGCCCAATTATAACGAAGAGTTTAAAGTTTTTTTTTATTTTTATATAGACGCCTCAGGTTATCATACTATATCCTTAGAATCTCCAGATGAGGTATAATTCGAATATAATAATTTTATTTTAATACTGTAACTAATTTTTATTATTTCAATAATTCAATTTATTATTCTATCAAAGAACAAGAGTGTCTAAAATCTTAATAAATTAATTAAAAAATATTTCCACCCCCCCCCTCGTATGAACAAAATATTTTTTGTAGTTTCCACGCCCCCAACAATTAACAATAAAACCAGAAATGTCGCGTTTCAAAATTACAACTGTGAATCAGTTTTACGATCTTGATTTATTTTCTACATATAAAAAAAGAAATAATACTTCTTAGTAATCTTAATCTAATGATGAAGCCTTGCTTCAATACGCATCTTTATCATATTCGATTTTGTTTGTTATTACGTTGAATGTTATATTTTGCTCTTTGTATCCCCACCATCATTTTTGTAATTAGTCTTGGTTATGATTTTTAAAGTTGGTTATACCCCTCACCTTTTCCAATTTTTATGGCACTATTGTAGATATATAAAGTTGCACTAATTTATTAGATTTCACCCTTTCTATCAGAATAACAATGTAATAATAAAGGACAAAAAGTCGAGTCTTGACATATGGGGCAAGGTTAGATTTAAATAAAATAGATAAACAAAAGAAGTACAACCCACACCATCTTGATTTTTGAAGCTCAAATAATCTAGATCTTGTGTCCCAGGCGGGACAATTTTTACCTTTTACGGTTAATCATACCGTTTATTATTTTATGCCTCACTTGATTGATGTTGTATCACGAACTTGGACAAATTAAGAATATTTGCGGAGTTGAACCATAGTTACTTATAGAGAGGGAATACTAAATTACTATGGAACATTATATATCTTAATTTTCTTTGTTGCATTACAAAAAGGAAAAGCTTGTGGCGGATGGGAGATATTCCTTAATATGGTTTTGGGTTATTAAATTACTATTGTTTCATTTTTCAAACTAAATGTGTTGCGACTATTTTCTTTTTTTCTATTTATTTTTGAGATGGTTATGAAGCTTTATTCTGTTGTTCTTTGCGACGCACTTGGCGTTGTCTGTGAACCGTAATCGTTTACATCTTAAAAGCTAGAATAAAACGTCGGAAAAAGTAATTCAATACCCATTTTTGTTATTAAGGCGGTTGCATGGTTTTTGATTGGTCGTTCAAACTTTCTTTCTCATTTTTCATAAATGTTAGCTAATTTGTGTTTCCTGGTGATTTTATTTTTCTTTCGCAAAAATGAAAAAAAAAGTACAAATACAAATTTATATTCATTCAAATTATTTAAAATCTGTTTATACGTTTACATTCTTCAAATTATATAACTACAAAAGGAAAAAGACTAAAATATTCTTCTAAAGTATTAATAGGGTTTGATAAATAATGAAAATTAATCTGAAGAGACAGATTCTTTCATTGTGTTTTTCTCTTTGTGATTCAAAGTTTTTTTTTCATGCAGTTCGTAAAAATTTCCTAATATGTACACTTGCACTGATAAAAATTAGGTAATAGAACATAGTGAATAAACTATAAATAGAAAATTTTACGAGATCAAAAAAAAAAATAAATTAGTGCCCCTTCTATTCAACTTTTTTTTTCACACGACTTTTTTATCGAAATTCACGTGATTGTGAAAAGTCGCCATTTCCAACGACAATGCTGGTTGGTTTCACGGAGACATCTTTTTATTTTTCCTGTTCAACATCCCTTAATGAATTGTAATGTTCACCTAAACCATAAGAATGCTTGTAGAAACCAAGCTTCAATTTCTGATTATCACATTCTTCATTAATCGTCAAGGTTGCAGCACCTGCCATATATACACTAATGGGACAATTGAATGACTTTCCTAAGGCAAGGATCTCCATATCTGATCCCCACATCGTCGTATTAGTCAATTCTTCAACATATGAGTCAATATCCTTCAATTCCATAGTTTCTTCGTCAAATAAGAACGGTATAAAGTCATTTTTATTTTTGGAAATATAATCACCAGCAATTTCTCTTAATTCCTGAACTGTCTTATCTATTTGAAGTCGTATTAATAATTGATCTTGTATAGAAGCAAACAAACAATTACCATCAGGTCTTATTTCCTGTAGTTTAAGATCATTTAACGCCAACACATGATTCATGGAATCTATCTCTATTTGCCTATAATCAGTTGTATTAGCTGCTTCAACTCTTGCATCTTGTTTAATCTTTTCAATTTCAGCCTTTCTTCTTTCTAATCTTTCCTTTTGGCGATTTCTTTTAGGCTTTGACTTTTGTTCAGCTACATTTGTGGTAGTAGACTCTTCTTCTGGCTTGAGATTTAATTCTGCCAATAAAGATTCAGGGGTTACTTCTGGTTCGTCACCTTTAGCTTCAACCACATCATCACCTGAATCATCAAACTGCTTTAATTCATGTTTATGCTTTTGGTCTAAAGCATCCTGAAGTTCTTGGCACTTCACCAACACATTTTTTCTAGTTTTCTTTGTTGCTTGTTTCTTTAACCCAGTAATAGTAGCAATCAAATCTTTTGATTCCTTCTTATGAACAGCAATTAACTCTTCACGACTTGAAGCTGTCGCTATTTCTGACATGATTAAAAATATGAGATGGGTATGGTAACTTTTTTTTCTTTCTAAAAATAAATAGAATAAAAGGAGTAAGTGATATCACAAAAATATAGCAACCTTTATAGAAATGAGATGAGCTATGTTTCCTGGGTTAATGTAAGGGAAGGGGGAAGACGTAAACTGGACACTAAGGCAATGATGATTGTGTTGCTTCACCAACTTTATTCAAGACACCTCTAGAAATTCAGTACAATGCTTTCAGTTGTAATGGTTACTTGAGTTAAAAATTATCCACAAAATGCTAGAAGAAAAATTTTTTTATTATTTATTTAACGCGACATTCCAAAAAAAAATTCTTTATTTAACCGTATAGCTCCGAACTATAATTAATCATGTAGAAGAAGAATATGATCATAAGAGAGTTAAACAGTAATTAAAAGCTAATTAAAGTAAAGTTCGGGTACTTTGAAGCTTTTATAATAATTAATCTTTGTTTATCGTTTGAGTTAAAAAAATAACTTCTTGACGAATTGGAGGCTCTAACGATGGATTTTATATAAGAAATGGAGAGACGAAAGTTAAAATTTTCGAGTTTAATAACCTAAATAATTCTCAAGTTAGAGGGGGATCATCTCAACTCTCGAGACAAGGTAAAAGCATGAATTAAAAATACGATAGCAATCATAGGGCATTTTTGTATTTCTTCTCTACCTCGGGAAGAAGTAAAGGAAAAAAAAATTATAGAACCACAAAGAAAGTAGCACAATCCTGGTTATGTATAATGAATGAAATGTGATTCAATTCTTTTAAATATCTAGCGGTTATGTAAATATTTGATTTTGACGTTAAAAACCTAGCGAATTCAAACGATTTTAAACCAAAATCGAACTATTAGTTAGACCAATGCGTCTATAAGGGGTTGATTGATAAAAGTCAGTTGATTTCTTTTAATTCTCCTTTTGTTTGGTTATTTAGACGATGATAGCATTTATTTTGGAATCCATATAGTTCTGGTTTATATCTTTGGATTATTAATAGAAATTAATATATATAAATATATATATATATATATTATATGCATGTAATTAAATATTAGATTATAGTAATTGAAAAATAGGAGAACATCAATTAGGAGGAATTAGGAATTGGAATCCTCAAACCCAGAAAATAATGTCGTACTATGAAAAAATTTATTTTAACAATGTGTAAAAATTGCAGTTTGCTTAGTCCCGATAATATTTTTTTTTTAATTTTTTGTATTTATTTTTTTATTTTTTTATTTTTTAAAAAAAAAAAAATTTTCTTTTTTTTATTTTAATTTCTTGAAAAGAAAAAAAAAGGAGGTCAAGACGTGTGTTAAAATTTAACTCATAGTTTTTTTTGATAGCATATTTTCTTTTCTAATTTTTCATTTTTCATTATCTTTAAATTTAATTAAATTGTATTATTTATGCTTAAAGTATATAGTTTCATATGAATTGAGTTCGTAAATAATGAACCCGTCTTCTGTCAACTAGTTCCTATTAATTAAATAATGGCTGAAATAATTAACAATAAAATTTAAGTTTGTCGAGGCAGAGCAGGGGGTGGGTTATATAAGGACCAGACACTAAAATATTACAAAACCAGATATAATTTTTTAAAAAAATATTATATAAATACCTCCTTACTAGTGTTTAGATAAACTTTTTTTTTCACCTCCACTATTGCCCTACTCCTTACGAATTTCTAAAAATTATTTTTGTAATATGTTCAGTCGTGTACAATATATTAATTTTTTTTTTAGATAGTATTTTCTTGTGGGTAGCATGATTTAATTGATTACTTGTCAAAGTTTTCTTTTTTTTCATCTTACATTCAGGATTTTTTCTTTCATTGATATAACCACTACGATCCTTCTACTAACAGCTTTGTGATATGTAGCTATAATTTGCTCTTGTAAAGCTTAAGAAAATCACAGTTAATTTTAATCTGTAAAGAATCAAGGCACACACCTAGGAGAGGATAAAGCCGATATAAGCCAATCAACTGATTCTATAATAGGATAAAATACATTTATATTGTTTTCTTATTTATTATTATTATTATTAACATTTCAACATAGTATACAATCTTTCTGGGGATCGGTGAGTTTTTGCTTTAAAAAAATAAATTATTTGCTTAATTTAATCCCGATTTGGAAAATTAATTACTTGTCTAAGCACCTGTATATAGCTATCCTGACAAGAATATTATTCACATCATATATATACTTATAGATTACAATTTTTTCTATATATTAATTTTCTTTTAGTATAGTTTCTACATAGTTTCAAGAATAAATAAGTTTAGTAAATGTAAATGATCTCGAATCTTGTATTGAACTGTAATGAGTTTACATGAACTCGCCTCGAACCACATTGAAAAAAAATTTTCACCATTATTATTATTTTTCATTACCACATAGTAGATGTGTTGGTTTGTATATAAATAATTATTATATATGTTTTTAAGAGCGGTATGACAATAATATTATCTCTACTTTGTGATCGTGAGAGTGTGGTTTATTATAGAATGAGGCTCTCCTTTTTATTTAAAATACTTATTTTATTTACTGATTAATATTAATATTAATTATTTATTATTACTTATTATTATTAAATATTATTATTATTTAATATTATTAATTATTTATTATTATTAATTATTTATTTAATTTAAAAATTATTTTTGTCACATAGCATTGTAACCGCCAAACTTAAAATTTTTTACATTTTGTTTTTTTTAATTATTCACTTAGGCTTAATATCGGTTAAAAATTAAAGACTACGAAAACCTCATGAAGAATGAAAAAAATAAATAAAAAAAAATTAAAAGAAAAATAAAAAGATTAACCAAAAGAAGACTAATTCAAATGGTAAATCATTACGAGTAGTAGTCAGTTGACTTATATGTTCTTTTAGATATCGAATAAAAAGTATAATGGATTTATAGGTAAGTGAATGATCCTCTAAGCAACTACTAAATAATTTTCAATACATGGGGTTGATAATAAAGAATTAATTTTTTTTTTCTATTTACAATTCATGTTCCTTTAAATATTTCTATCTCTATTGTTTGAACTCTCCACTATTTCTTTATTTTTTTGTTACACTCAGTATATAATTTTATTATTTTAATTTTTAAGTTGACGACGACGACATTTATTTGGTAGTGTGCGCCCACCGAAGAAAAAGAAATTTATTTTGCAGTTTTATTTTTAATATTTTTTAAGTTAAAAATATTTTTTAATAAATGCAAATTTGTAAGACATACATGATGCAAGTACGCAAAAAAAATAATTTAAAAGAAAGAACGAGCAATAATAATTATAATCCTGATTACACAGGTTGAATAAATCAGATAATGGCATAATTAACAAATATTAGATAAAATAGTCGATTTACTACACAAAAACCATCAATATATACCAAAGGAGACAGTAACAATTTATTTATTTTTTTTTAATTTTACCTAACTGAAATATGGGTACGATATCTTTGTGTTAAATTTGATTTGTGTGTGTAGGTATTATATTATATTATATTATATTATATTATATTATTTTATATTATATTTTATTGTATTATATTTGATATGAAAGGCGTGCGTTTTGGGATATAGGAGAGTCCTTTTTTAACTTAACTAGAGATACCAACTAAAAAAAAAAAAATGTCCATCCTATTATACCATTTAATTTAAAAAATTTATATATATATCCTTTAATTCCTGTCTTTAATCCTTAAAAATCATTAATATTATAACTTTCACGTTTCTTCTAATTTTTTTTATTTATACTAGTATTCTATCAAATACTTTTATAACATTTTTCTTATTCATTTAAAGTTATTGATTCTAACAATCATATACTTACCCTTTTCCTTTGCATCCTCTTTAGTCATTATCTCTTTATTCTTTTTTTTTTCATTTTCTTCTTAACTCTTATTTAAATACATATTACTTTCTTTTGAAAAGCTGATCTGAATCAATTCATATCAACTTCATCTACCTTTCCATTTTATCTGACTTCTTTATTTTTTGGTACTTTTATACCATATTTATATCATATACATATATTTATGTATATATATATGACACTTTTAAGTTAGATATTATCATTCATTAGAGACAATCACTTTATCCATTCTTTCAATTTTTTATATTGGTGTCATTCTGTTTGCTTTAGGTTCTGGTTTTGGTTATATATATATTTCATACTACTACTGCTTAAAACTCCAATTGTCAAATATATTCATAAACGCATATTCATTTAGCATTAAATATATTCATTCCTTATTTTGAAAGTTCATTTTCACTAATAAGACATTTTTTTTAAAAAAATTAACGAAAACAACTTCATTATATAATTGCATTGCTTGCATTCATCATTTAATGACCAATTGCTAAAGACGAATATACTATACTACTATTACTTCTAGATTAAGTCAATTCCAATTGTATATATTCCAGAAACATTATTCTTCATTACAAAACAAAATTCAACTTTTACAATAATAAAAAAAAATTTTTACTCAACGACATTTTTCATTTTACAAGGGAGATTTCAATTTGAGAGACCAGATTTCAATTTTTACAGCCAAGGTTACTTATAATAAATCAGTTAATTTCAATTTCTAACATCAATTGATCATGTTTCAAAACTCTCCAGATATGTTCCATCCAGTACGCATGCACAATTCGTCCATAAAATCTTCCAATTTACATTTACAATGTATGGAATTTAAATGTCATTCATTGACAGTAAGTGATTATCAAATGGAAATGTTGCATCATTTATTAGCTTCTGAAAGTAAAACCTTACCAAGTTTAACTTTGATTGAACAACAACCAGAAATCAAATTAAGTATGAGACCTTTATTATTGGATTTCTTAATGGAAGTAATCACTATTTTAAACTTATCAAAATCAACTTTTCCATTAACTGTCAATTTAATTGATAGATATTGTTCAACTAGAATTGTTAAAAAACAACATTATCAATTGTTAGGATTAACTAGTCTTTGGATTAGCTGTAAAAATTTAGATTCTAAATTTAAGATTCCAACATTAAATGATTTAAGAAAAATTTGTGTTGATAGTTATTTTAAGGATTTATTTATTGAAATGGAAAAACATATTTTAAAATCTTTGGAATGGAATGTTAATAGCCCAACATTTGATGGTTTTATTGATTTGTTTTTAAATATTATCATTCAAAATAATAGTAATCCAAATGTATCTAATTTAATCAAAAAGAATCATCATAGAATTAAATTATTGGCTACTTATATTGGTGAATTATTTCAATTTTATCCAAATATTTATTTTGATTATACTTCTTCACAGATTTCTTTAATATCTATTTTGGTTAGTATATTGATGTTGAAGCTTCCAATAAACTTAATTAGTTTATTAGGTTATTATAATGATATTTTAAAGTCTGAAGAATATAAATTAAATATTACTTCTGATGTTGAAGAATTTGATGAAATCTTATCAGTTGGTTCATTTCAATCATTATTTTCAAAATCTTTTTTCAAGAATTTAGTTAAAATAATTGATCATCCTCCAAAATCCTTAGAAATTAAATATTTCAGTGAAAGTAGTAAACATACTCAATTAATGAAATCTATTGTTCAATGTGCTATTGATTCTTTGAATACTTTATTAGATCCTCCAGTTACTCCAAAGGTTGGTTCAACCGTTACTGTGAATAGTGCAAATAATAATAACAACGTTAATAATACTACTAATGGTAATATCAATGGCATTGTTCCTACTGATGGTGCTACTTCAACGACTATTATTACTAATGAATCTGTCTCGATTGCTGGTACAAATAAGAAGATTCATGTGTTGCCCTTGACTCCTATTTCAAATAGCACTAGCCCAAAACGTTTTAATGCTGTTGAAATTTATAATGATCAAGATAAAAAGACTGAAATTACTGGAGTTGTTGTTTCAGTTAATGCTGCTACTGAAGTAAATCTCAATACTCCATTATCAAGATCAAGTCCAACTAATGGTCAACCAGCTGGTACTACTGTTGCAACTGTTGCTGTTCCAACTGAAATGAACCCTCCGTTTCTTGCTCCCAAGAAAAGATCGTTTGATGATTTAATTGAAACACAAACTAATGTTGAAGGAGGAGATAATCATCTCAAAAGAAGCAAGAGTCTCGCTAACAAGCCATTGTTTTTCATTCCATGATTGGTCTTGCTTTTCTTTTAATTATTACTGTTGTTGGTCAAATTTAAATGCTTAATGTTCTTGGTGGTTTAGCTTTTATGGTACATGATTAGTTTTTTTTTAGTTCAAATTCAAAAGGTAACTGGTTTACAAGATGAAATTCAACAACTTTTCATGAAATAAAATATATTCATTATTATTATATGCTTATTATTATTAGTTTAGTGGGTGGTGATCTTATATACTTAAACTTCTATCATTTTAAAAATAATCAAAAAAAAAATCATTTCAAAAAAATATCCAAAAAAAAAAACAAAGGTTTTTTATATTCAATTCAATTTCAAATTTTTATATTCATATTTTTATACCATAAGTCAACAAAGTAGCAAAGCATTAATTCAGCATATTAAGATCATCAATATTTGAGAAATCTATTTTTTAACGAAGTTATTATCTACTATTTTTATTTTCTTTTAATTTTCTTTTTTATTTAAGTTTAAGTTTAATTTAACTTTCTAATTTAACTTAACTTATTTATTACTACCTTTGCATTTCAGTTTTGTTATGGTTTGCGAAGTTATATAACGTGAAATTCCTTTTTTATAGCTTTTTAGTCGTCATTTTTTTATTTTAAATAAATAAATATAAATTATATTAAAAAAAAGCAAAAAAAAAGAGAGAAAATGTAGCATTGATACATTATTTTGTCCAGTAGAAACTATTCAATTCAATTTCCTTCTGGAATGGCTCCCAATGGATTGAAAGAAATGGGCTTTTGCCTACTTGAGAAATTTAGGCAGGGCTACCCCATGAAGGAAAGGTGAAGTGCACTGAGTACGAACAAAATTATTTATTCAATAAATTAATTTCGTAAACAATCAATTGTAAATGAACTGATTTTTCTAATTTGTTCCTTTTTAGATTTGCAACGTTAACTAATAGCTTATACATTTTTAATATTATGGATATACTGCATATCGACGGTATAATCTATAGTTTACTAGTAAAAAGGTTATGAATATTTCATTTAAGCATTTTTTTCATTTAAAGACTAATAATCCTTTTCATTTGCATATAAATCCAGCCAAAGTGAAAACGGCATGTTGAACCCGAACGGGATTGTGACGCCCTAAAGTATGCTTCTTGTGAAAAATCTCTACGCATAGAACCCCCTAGACTTATTCTGAAAGTGCTACGGCACTGTAAGACCCCTAAAATCCATATCGAATTTTAGTGAAGTTTCTCAAGACAAAAGTTTTTCTTAGGGCGATAAATTTTCCATACCCGCCCCCCAAAAATTCTGTAATGTTTTATTCTAAATTTAACCATTAGGGGTCAAATGTTACCCACATTTCTCATTATAAATGTAAAATTTCTTAAATCAATTGAATTAGTAGTTAATTTAGTTAAGGTAATGCCAACCAATACAAATGTATGTTAGCTGGCTTCAGATTTAGACTCGAACTTATTAATAGAACAGGCTCGATCTATCCCCTTTTAATTGACGGTTAAAATAAAAAATGAATATGATTTAGGAGAATACGATATCTCGTCTTCCCCCTTTCAGAAAATTGCACTATCCTGAAATTTTACCACCAACAAAAAAAAAGGAACAGAAAAACGGAGAAAAAGATAACCACAACTTTTACACGAAAGTTTAATGTGTGAACATGGAAAATAGTTCGACACATAATCTAATCACCAGACTATTCCATGAAGGTTACAGACAATATCTTTTTATGAAAGAAAGAGAGATGGTGTCATTTCCAGAGCATATGTTAAAACTATAAATCAATTTACCTGTAAGACATTTTCAGTCTCGGACGTACATTATCGCCCTGAAATTTATAAAATTCCCTGCTATCAGGGGGGTAGATAGCCACTAAATAAAAAAACTAACAAAAATTTAGGTAGAGAGCGCTGCCTACAGCAAGCAAACAAAGGAGAAAGAAAAAAAAAAAAAAGGAGTTTCGACGACATATTTTCCAACCACAACGTTATTTTTTCCCTAAAAACTACTTAATTCAAGATGTTAAAGAGTTTTCTATTATACTATAGCATGGAATCTGATTTTTGTGAACCCCAGTTCAAGCATAAGTTCGCCATTGAAAATAAGGTGGATATGGCGAATTTATTTTATTTTAAGGAGTATTCTCTCTTTAATACATTTTTTTATTTTTAATATTACGAAAATATAAAATTTAAAATTTGTTACAAAAAAGAAAAAGAAAAAAATTCTTGAAGGATTGGCGGTATAACGACATTTGGTCTCAACGTTTATTGTAATCTTTATTCTATAACAATATCGTAAACGTAAGTAAATAAAAATTTTACTATTTTAAGAATCATTGATAATCTGTACTTTGCAATTTTAATAATAATTTAAATAAAAGATTTTCCAATTGTATGCGTCCATGGCTTCTAATTACATTAAAACCTTTCATTGTTTTGTTTTAATTCCCATTAGGGTTAAATTTCATGCCATCCTTTTATTTTGCTTGTCTTTCTCACTTTTTTTTGTGTTAGCCTCTTGATACCATGGCCCATATCCTTAGCCATAGCCATAGCCATAACCATAACAATTAATTAAAATAATGGATAAATATTTTTCCACGTTCATATTCTAGATTATTATTACATTCCGTTTGAAGATAATGGGTACCTTTTTAAGTAGTTTGTCGCGACATAAATAAAATTTCAAAAATTGAATGTAGAAAAAAAAAAACTTCTACAAATCAGATCACATCATGGTTTGATATTATGCTCCAATTGAATTCAATTCAATTTCGTTCAACTCAATTCGATATCTTTTCGTAACAAGATATTAGACATTGTGGATATATCATAACAAGTCTGTGATAGTGGTTAATTAGATTAACCTTGGAAGAAAATAACTCTTGTTTTACGTTTTTACTTTTGTGAATTTTTTAATTCCACTCCATTTTCATTTGCGTATACATTTACATTTTCCACTTTCATTCCCGCTATAAATTGTTTCGGGATTGTTTAATTTGTTTCGACATTTTTGTTTTTGTTTTTTTCATAGTCATTGCCGAAAATTCATAAGCTTTTAATATAATTTTAAGGCACGGCAACAATTTTAAGTTTTTTTTTTGTATTTATCTTTTTTTGGTATAATTACAAATTTTGAATCCCGAAATTATACATCCACTTGAAATTCCCAATCTCCGTTAATACAGTATAGCCCGAATCTTTTATCAACCCAGAATACTAATATAATCATAATAATTAATGAGACCTCAGAAATTGCAAACGACATTACGATCTAATTATAAGAATTTTATAATATCAAATGAAGACAGTGAAGCTGACGAATTAATCTATAGTGCAGATGAAGCAATCAAGCCCGAAGAATTCTTTGAACAATATATTAAACCAAGGAAGCCAGTTAAATTAACCAATTATCCATTGATTGGTATTGATGGATATAAATTTGATATTAATAAGTTTAATATTGATAATATACAAGAGACTTTAAAGTATAGTGAAGATTTACAAATTGAAAAGAAATATAAATCTGGATTTGGATCAGGACAAACAAGAGAGAAATTCCCACTTTCTAAGTTAATTGAATTATTTAAACAAGGTCATGATGATTATTATTTGACTACTCAATATGATTTTGATGAGCCAAACTTAGAGAAAGACGATGATGATGAGCAGGAGGAAGAAGAAGATGTAGAAGAAGAAGAAGAGGACGATGATGATGGCGAGGATGAGAAAGTGGATAAGGAAATAGAAGAAGACGAAGAAGAAATTGTTCAACCAAATATCCAATTAAGCATCAACAATGAAGAAGAAGATTTTTCAGATACGTCATCTATTGATATGAATAATCTTCAGGATGATTTTGAAGATAGTGAAGAAGAAGAAGAAGAAGATAATGACGAAGAATTAATTGATGAACAATTAAGACTTTATAAACCAGAAGCCAATCAAAGAATAAAAGAATTATTACAACCACCATTAAGTAATCTTATAAATCAACCTAATATTTTACCTATTCGACCCCAATTATTTTGTCAATTAATTCCCCAACAAATAAATTTATGGATGGGATCAATTAATGATGAAATTCAAGATGAGATTAAATTGGATTTAAATGATAAAGAAACATTAGGATTAGGTAAATATATCCCTGGTGATAAAAGAGGGACTTCATCAGGATTACATCATGATCATGCTGATAATTTATATATATTAGTATCTGGGATTAAACGATTCACAATATATAGTCCTGCTGATGTTGAGAAATTATATACGATTGGGAAAGTTTATAAACTTTTTAATAGTGGGATTATTGATTATCAAGTTAATGAGTATGCACCTGATTGGAAACATATTCGAGATGATGGAGCTATAATTGAAGAAGTTCTTAATTGGAAATTAGAAAGTGAAGAAGAAGTAGAAGAATTAAATAAGCAACAATATTTACAAGAATTAAAATTATTAATTAATGAAGGAAATAAATTTAAACGTGATAAATTTAATAAAAAAGAACCTAAATTAGATCCACCAAATTTTTCAAAAATTCCTCCAAGTTTATTACATATTAAAGAATTTTCCCAATCTCATCAACAAGAATTAATTAAATTCTCTCAACAATATTTTCCCGGATTTTTAGAATTAAATAAATTTACAATATGGTTAACAAAACCAGGTGATATGTTATATTTACCTACTGGTTGGTTTCATGAAGTATCAAGTTTTTCTTCAGGTTCGGATAAATCAAATGTACATATTGCATTAAATTATTGGTTTATACCTCCGAATAATGCAGAGAAACATTCCTATTATCAGGATAATTATTGGGATCAAGATTGGATTAGAACTGAAAAATCAATAAATTATTTTAAGTAGTAGTATAATATATAAAATACAACTCTATCACAAAATTAAAATTAAAAACAAAGTGAAATTTGGAGGTACCAAAATGAATAAAATTTAGAAGCAATAAGCGAAAGGAAAGAAGAGAGGAAGAGACTTTTTTTTTGCGCTTTTCCTTATGCAGGAACCTAATTTTTTTTTGTCTTTTTTCTTTTTATGTTCTATTTTTTTTTCATATTATACAATGGGTAATCATTAGAGAGATCCAGATCAAGTAAAAATCTTTTCGGTTAGTTTATTTTAATCACAAGAATATGAAACATGGAAAAGTTGTTCTATTGCCATCCCCCAATCTTCTTATTATTATTATTATTATTATTATTATTATTATTATTATTATTATTATTATTATTATTATTATTATTATTATTATTATTATTATTATTATTATTTTTTTTTTTTTTTTGATTTTGACCCTCCATGAGATAACCTTAAAATCATATGTGAAAAAAGGAAAAAGGAAAAAGAAAAAAGAAAAAAGAACAAAGAATGAAGGTATACTGCTGCAGATTAGAGAAAGATTTACGGATTAACTTTTATATTGTTCTATATTGTTCTATTTTATTTCTGAATCCTAATGTTTTAACCAGTAAATTATTATTATATTATTAGTCGCCTAAAAAGAAAGTACTATATAATAATTAGTAGAGGAGAAAAAATTTTCACTGTTCTTTGTAATTTCTAGCACTTTATTGTATCTAGGATGATAAAGATCATTTGTATCCCAAGTGGAAACGTGAATTTTATAGGTTAAGATAATGTTAAAAATGAGAGGTGTACAGGAGGATTATTTATTTTACCTTTTACTTGTGATAATTAAGAAATTTTCTGTTAAGAAAAATAATAATTAATAATAACAATAACAATAACGATAACAATAACAATAATAATAACAATAATAATAAGAAGAAAATGTAACAATAAAGATCAAAGAAGAAGCAATGAAGATGAGTAGAAATAAAGACAATATTTTGTTAAGATAAGTATAATTGTTTAAACTATAAATTTTATTTATATTATTTTTATGTCATAATTGTAAATGAAAATGTAAAAAAAAAAAATAAACGACATAAACTACGACAATAGAAAAATATAAAATAAATAAATGAAACATCAATACCGCTGATCTCATAATGGATGCAAAAATATTTTATATTTGCACTTTACATTATATATTATTTTATAGTTAGGGCACCAGCCCTAAGAGTGCGAAAAACGTGACCGCTATTTAATTTAATTTTATATATACATATTATATATTATACATTATATATATGTACATGTATGTACATAATATAATATCTGATAAATAAATAAAATGCTAATAAATAAAATAAATTAAATAAATTAGATAAATAAAATAAATGCCATAAATCTATGAGGCAAATTAAGAACAATGAATAGAAATAGATAGATTTAATTTATTATATGAAATTAATTTTATTAATTTATTATATAAAATTTATTATAATTCTAATTATAATAATTTAAAGGATAGGGGTAAAGGTCGTGTATAAACAAATAAAATTAATTAGTTCTTTTAAATTCTTTTAAATTCTATATGATCCACCCCTCCTTTATGAGATGAGAATGGAAATATAATATAATATAATATATTATTTACATCTCCTCAGCAACTTATATTAATTATTTCTTATCTTTTATTTATTATTTTTAAACCACAATTAGAGAGATGAGATAAATCTTAATTATCTATTACGAATATTATAATTATTATATTAGATTATATTATAATTATTATATTAGATTATATAATATTATTATATAAACTATAATTAAAGTAATATAGGCATTTTACCCTAATCATATAATTAAGTAAAGTAAAAGTAAAAGTAAAATTAAAATTAAAATTAAAATTAAAAATATGGTATGGTTTTATTTTATATTCAGTGGTGCGGCTTAAAAATAATTTGCGATACCGGGAAGGGAATAATAATAACTTTGACTCTGATATATATTTATGACAAGACATTAAAATATGCGACAAATACATTTATGTCAATTGTATATATGATATATATATATGATATATATATATGATATATATATGTGATATATATATGTGATATATATATGTATAATATAATATAATATATATATAAGTTAATTATAATTATTAGCCTATAATAATAAATAATATATATATAATAATTATAATTATTAGCCTATAATAATAAATAATATAATAATAATAATAAAAATAAATAATTAATGTATGGTAGTGTATAAGTTCAAAAGATAAAGCAGTCTCACACCCACCACACACCCCCTAATTTAATATAATATAAAATATATAATATAATATTTATATTATATTATATATGGAGTACTGTATATAAAGAAGTCATCTCATTTTATACATAGTTAAATATTATATTATATTATATTATATATTATTATATTATATTATATATTATTATATATTATTATAGTTAACAATAAACAAGTCACAAAATTAAAAATACATATTTTATTATTTTTATTTTTATTTATTAACTATTTAACTATTTATTTATTTATTTTTATTTTTATTTTTATTTTTATGAAAATCAAAACCAAAAAAAAAAAATTTTTTAATTTTTAATTTTTAATTTTTAATTTTTAATTTTTAATTTTTAAAACAATTTAATTTTTAATTTTTAAAACAATTTTTATACAATTTTTAATTTTACTTTCTTCTCTTCCCTTCTTCATCAAAGCAGATTCACAAAAAGCTATCTTTTTTTTTTATTAAAAAGAAAGCTGTATTAATATCAGCAATTAATAACAAAGTATTAATTGATATATATTCACTTATATATCAATTTAATTTGGTTTTTTAAAAATACATTAAAGAGTATTATAATAAATATCTCCTTCCCCCTTTCAAAAATTTTTCAAATAATGTATGTGTTTTTTTTTACATCATCATATTATATTATATTATAATATATATTATGTAAAATATATTATATAATATAATCAATGATTGTAATCATTGATTATATTATCATTATTAAAGATCAAAGTATATTAATATATATAAATTTAGAAAATTATAATTTTGTTTTATTTGTGATTTATTTATTATTATTATTATTATTATTATTTTTCTTAGTATAAATAATATACATAATTTACATTGATAAAAATCCAAATCATCAAATAATCAATTAATCAATATCCAATATCCAATATCAAATATCCAATATTGAATAAGTAAAGATCATTACTATTATTTCCTTACTACACACTATCGCTATTTTATTTTGTCTTTTAACCTCACAACAATAAAAAATATATATATATAATTGTTTTTTAATTAAAGATTTAATTATCATTTGATTTTTCAAAATTTTATATTATCATTATTTATTATTCTACTTAAAGATAAAGTTTCATCTATTCGTATTAATATTTCATATTTCATATTTCATATTATTACCTTTTATTATTTCCTTTATTTTTCCAATATTTATTATTCACTTTTTTACCCACCCATTGATGGATAAATTAATCTTATAAAATAAATAAATAATTTTTTTTTTTTTAATAACAATTCTTTTCCACTAATAGTTATTATATTATTATATTATTATCATCATATATCACTACTATTATTACTTGATTTATCATTTAGGTGTTTATTTTTTTATATTTTAACATCCTTTTTTTTTATTCATACTTTCAAGTGGCTTTATTTTTGTTATTATTATTTTATTTCAAATTTTATATTAATCCATCATATATTTAATTAATCCATCCTTATCTAATCCTTCATTGATATTAGATAAACCTTGAATACTATTATCTTGTCATATTGATCATTAATTATTATTCATATTTTTATTCATTAATTTTTTTTTATTCATATTTTTTTTTATTTTATTTTATTTTATTTTATTTTATTTTATCTTAATCAAAATAAAATAAATTATGGCTTTAGCTGAAAGAAGACCAACCATTGGATTTCCAATTAGTTCAACTCCTGCTTCACCTGCCTTTAATACGAATTTATCAATCACAAAAAATAATAACAGCAACAATAATAATAATAATAATTCATCAATTCATTTACATAATAATAATGATTCATCCATCAGTTTAGATCTTGATAATAATGACGTTGACATTGATGATGAAAAACATGATCATCTCCATAATCATAATGATTTGGATATGCATCTAGATCTAGAAATCGATCATGACATGGATAATGATGATATTCAATCACCGATTTCAATTCTAAATCAAAATCAACATCATAATAATTTATCTCCGCCAGGATTATCTCCAACTACATCCCTGAGAAGTATTTCTCCTGATTCATTAATGCAAGGAGAATTTAAAAAATTGAATTCAAGAGGTTCAACTCCTCCTACTTCAACTTCAACTCCTCCTTCAACTTCAACTAATACTACCAATACCAATACCATTACCACCACCACTACTACTACCACCACCAAAAAACCAAAGAATCCTTCTCGTGCTCCAATCGCCACAGGAATCTCGACCACCATCCCGGTCACGGGTGAAAAACCAAAACCAGATCAAAAGGGTGATGCATCATTAGAAGATGATGTATTATACGCTATATTTGTTATACTTTATGAAAAGGATTCAGAAGGTAATGGAATGACTGTCAAACAAATTTGTGATATTTTAATTGAACAACATCCCGATATGGCTAATTTATCAACGAAAACTTCTAATTTAGTAAGTGCTAAATTAAATGCTTATGTTAAACGAGTTGAAAAGGGTGATACATCATTAAAATATGCTTTATCTAGAGATTGGGCCGATGCATCTCCAAAACGTATGGTTTATGTTTATCGGGGTATATTGGCTGATGATTTTCATATTCATGTTAAAAAATTAATGGAACTTCAAAAGCAAGAACAAGCATTATTAAAAGATGATGATAATGATGGAAATCATTCTCCAAAATCAACGGGAAATAATACTAGTACTACTACTACTGCTACGTCTACTACCACTAACTCTTCAGTTTCAAGTACACACACCAGTACCAAAAAATCAAAGGCTGAAAAATTAGCAGCAGCAGCAGCAGCAGCAGCAGCATCTACCACTAATAATAATGCTGGCCTTCAACTTGATAATTTAGATAAATTGGATGATCCATTACAAGCCGGGAAACAAGCCACGTTATCAAAACCAAGAAGACAAACTATGTTTGATTTAGGAGTTAGTAAACATACATTTTTAGATGCTACTTCAATTGATAAATCAAATTTATTTGTTCCTTATAGTTCTGCTCCTGTTACTGCTTCATTAACGGAATCAAATTTATCAACTATATCGGAGAATTATAAACATAATCATCATAGTCATAATCATCATCATCATAGTCATCATCATAGTCATAATCATTATAATCAACATTCTCATAATAATGAATCTGATTTTGATTTTGAGGATTTCGAAGTGTTTCAAGATGATGATGACGATGAAGACATTGATGAACATGATGACAATCATTCTCGATTCAATAATAATAATCATAATAATAATAATGAGTTGTATATTGAATCATTTAAAAAGAATGGTAAACGATCCAAATCATTATCGTATCTTTCTTTAAATAAGAAATCAAAAATCTTAACGGCAGCCGCTGCAGCTCCAAGAGCTCCAAGAACTCCAAGTTCTCATAGTGCCAATGCCGCTGCTGCTGCTGCTGCCTTACATGCCGCTGCTTTACGTGCCATTTCAAATCCTACAATTCAAGATGGGGATGAAGAAAATAGTTCGGATTCTTCATCTTCACCAAAGGATTCTTCAGAAAGTTCCGCTGGTTCAGTTCCTTCAAATAAGAAATGGTTGGATGTAATTAGATCAGGGTTCTTATCGTTGGATATCGGTGCTCCGGAAGATATTAGTTTATCTGATTTAGATAAATTTTTTAATTAACCAGTCCAATCCAATTGAAAAAAAAAAATTAAAAAATTATTTCAACAACAAAATCAAAAAATCAAAAAAAAAAACAAAAATTTATCAAATCTAATTTTTAAATCAGAAAAATTATATATATATATATTCATGAATTTAAATGAGTTTCCAAAAATTCGAAAAAAAAAAAATCAACAACTTCTTTTTATCAATCAATCAATCAATCAATCAATCAATCTACGTTATTTTGTGGTTCAGTCTATATCTTTTTTTTATCATCATCATCATTTTATTAAAAAAACAAAAAAATTTTATTAAATCTCAGCTTTTGTCTTTAAAGGAGAATTAATTTAACTTTTGGGGGGTACAAATATATCTTTTTTACTTTTTTTCATGGTTAATGTTTATTCTTTTTCTTTGTTCTTTTTCTTTTTCTTTTTCTTTATAATTATTATTTCTAAATAGCTTTAGCTTTACTTTTTTTTCATTTTTTTCGTATTCTTTTTTTTTGTCTACTTGTGTTTATTATTATTATTATCATTTATTATCTTTTTATGTTTATGTTGGCAAAAAAAAAAAGAAGCTTTAAAAAAAAAAATAATAATGCAAAAAAAAAATTTTATTATTATCATCATGGCGTTTATCAAAAACAACCCTTTTTTTCTTCTTTATAATTATATACAAATCATACATTCTTATCATTATTATTATTATTGTTCTAATTATTATTCTTGTTATTCTTATTATTCTTTTTATTTTTTTGTGACGAAGGAAATGAAATCAAAAAAAAAAAACAATTCTTCTCTATCTATATATATTATTTTATCTCTATAAAATTTTTGCTTACAATATATTTATATCAATACGTAAACTATAAAATGTTTAATGAGAGTATAATTAAACCCCTAAGAGATGCCCCCAATCAATAAGTTTGCATCACAAAAATATTGGTTGGTAAACAGGAAATTACAAAAATATCATAATGTGAATTTTTGTTATGCATATTTATTTATATATAAATATGGATTATTATTTTTCTACATGAATAAAATAAATTTATAAGCTTTTTTTCTTCACTACAACTCAATCAAACGTGGAATGACTATGAAATTCATTGAAGAATATCCTGTAGATGTTGAAACTGAAGAAATGGATATGAAATATACTTTAATATGTCCAAGGAAATTGTTGAACCCAAAAATTAAAAATGGAGAATTATCAAAGAATAGAATTACTCAAGATAAATCGTTGATTAAATTATTACCAAAATATCAACCTTTAAGGTTTTCCCGTTTACAAGATCATCCGGTGTTTATGGAAAGAGTAAAGATAATATCAAAATCTTCAAAAAAAAATCATTTTAAGAACTAAAAAATTCAAATATATATATATATATTTATATTTATATTCATATTTATATTCATATTTATATTTATATTTATATTTATATTTATATTTATATTTATATTTATATTTATATTTATATTTATTTATTTATTTATTTACAAAACAAGCTTTTTATGTCATATAATACTTGGGTCCATCCCCACCTTGAGGAACAGTCCAATTAATATCTTGACTTGGAATTTTAATATCACAAGTCTTACAATGAATACAATTTTGACTATTAATTTGAAATTTAACCCCTAGTTCTTCATTTTCATCTTCAATATATTCATAAACTCCCGCAGGACAAAATCTTTGCTCAATACCTTTGAAATCAGGATAATTCCGAGCTGCATGTCTTCTATGATCTTGTTGAGGGATTCTTAAATGACATTGTTCATCTTCATCATGATAAGTACCGGTTCTAGAAACTGAAGTTAAAAGATCAAATGTTAATTTTCCATCGGGTTTAGGGTATTCAATGGGTTTAAATTCTTTGGCATGTTTGGTCTTTTGTGAATCAGTTAAATGATGTCCAAAAGTCCATGGTTCATGACCAAATGTTATCATGGTACTTAAGCCAGAATGAACTAAACCTCCAAGAAATCCAAATGATGTACTAAATGATGGTCGAACATTTCTAACTGAATATAATTCTTTATATGCCCATGATTCTTCAAATGCAGTTTGATATGATTCTAAATCAATTGGTTTATATTCAGGATTTTCAAATGTTTCTTCATCAACTGCTGGTAAATCTTTAATAGTTGAAAATATTTGTTCAGCAGCAACCATACCTGATTTCATAGCAGTATGAGTACCTTTAATCTTTGGTACATTCATAAATCCAGCACTACATCCAATTAATATACCACCAGGGAAATGTAATTTTGGAATTGATTGAATACCTCCTTCATTTAACGCTCTTGCAGCATAAGAAATACATTTTCCACCTTCTAAAACATTAGAATAAAATGGATGAGTTTTCATTTTTTGAAATTCTTGATATGGTGAAATATATGGATTTGGATAATCTAATCCTATAACAAGTCCAACTGAAACCAATCCATCACCAAAATGATACATAAATCCTCCACCATATTCTGATGAACTTAATGGAAATCCTAAAGAATGAGCAACAAGTCCCTTTTCAAAATTATCCGGTGAAACTTCCCAAATTTCTTTAATACCTAATCCATAAGTTTGAGGAAAACTATTTTCTCGTAAATTAAATTTACTCATAGCTTGTTTAGATAATGAACCATGACAACCTTCTGCTAAAATTGTAATTCTGGCATGAAATTCCATACCTCTTTCAAATGAACTCTTTGGTAAACCTTGTTTAGAAATTCCTAAATCCTTAGTAGCAACTCCCTTAATAGCATCACCATTTTCATTATAAATTAATTCACTAACTGAAATTCCAGGATATAATTCAACTCCTAATTCTTCAGCTTGTTCTGATAAATATTTAACAACATTATTTAATGATACTATAAAATTTCTACCATGATTGGTTAAATGAGGAGGTTCAGGTAATGGAAATGCTGATTTTTCAGTTAAATATTTCATAGAATCTCTTGTTACTTTAGTAACCATTTCCTTTGGTAATGGTATACCACCTGATTCTTTAGTTAATTCACTATTAGGAAATAATTCCAAGAATGGTTTGGGTTCAATAACAGCACCACTTACTATATGAGATCCAAAATCTCCTGCTTTTTCCAATACTACAACTCGTAAATCTCCATTACCTTGTTCATTATCTAATTGTTTTAATTTTATAGCTGTAGCCAATCCTGCTGGTCCACCTCCCACAATACAAACATCCACTGAATCAGAAGCTCGTTCTTCGTTTAGTATTGCTTTGTCTTCTTCTGAGAGATTACTGAATGGTACTTCATTATATAGTCTTGAATTTATTGAAAATTGTCTTTGAATGTTTAAGCCGCATGTTCTGGTAATGAATAAAGTTCTGGAAACTTTAGTACTAAATGATTTTATTGAAGATTTATTGGAATTGGAAATCACAGCACCTCTCCTAAGCAAACTCTTCTTTAATGCTTGACGTAATGATATGTTTGTTGTCCTGTAATAGTTCATAATGTGAAATGATGATTTATACAATATTATATAGATGGTAACAACAAAATGTTAAGTAAATAAAAAATAATAACAAAGAGCAATGGATTAAATTAAATTATTAATTAAATAAAATGAATAAGTAAATATACTGACTTACTGTTCTTAATCAAAAGGAGTAAGTAGTCTTTAATAATTATTAAAAAGATAATAAATATATGTATATTTATTGCTTTAAAAAAAAAAAAAAATGTCTTTATTTTTCAAATCTGGGTATGAATCATCTGATTGAAATTTTGTGTTACATTGTTGTTTTTTAAGTAACGAATCAAAATGATTAAATTATTAATTTAAAAATTAATTATTCATCACCCCACATATATTATTATTAATTAATAATTACTATAATTATTATTAGTATAATTATAGTTGATGGTTATCTATTATGGTTATGTATGACAAAAGTGGGAGTAGTTGTAATTCGCCTCATCTATTCTTTTTTGTAAATATATGTCAACTTTTATAATTATTTTGCAATCTGACTCGGAAAACTTTAAATTGAGAATTTAAAATAATTTTCATTATAAATACAATTATATTATAAATGCTGTAACTGTATAAGATAATTATGTAATTGTATATATACATATATATACATATATATAAATATATTTACTATGAAACCCAAATAGTTAATTCTCTTCTATCATTACTATCAATCATAAACTCATTGACCATATCAACTGCCAAGATCCAATCATCATTAGAATCCATAACCACAAAATCTCCATCTTCATCCTTATATTTTAACTTGTTAACTAAAATATCATCAGTAACAAATTCACTATTAACAACTTTACCTGATATTTTCAGATATAAATCAGTAAATTGAATAGATGATGGTACAATTAATGGGTCGGGTATTTGTGATGAATTATAAATTACTTTAATAAATATATCGTTAGTGAATAATGCTGCTTCATTTGATGGAGTTATTGGTGCACTAGTACTTGTTTGAGGAAGTTGGGGTACTGATGAAGATGATGATAATCTTGAAGTATCAAATCCCCCTGATTTAGCACGAGCACTTCTCATCATACTAAATGTTGATGAAGATGAATGATGACGAGTTGATCCATTTGAAGATCTTGAGGATTGTGAATCGGTAATATTATTTGGAGACCCATTACCTTGAGCATAAGATGCAGTATAATCATAAATAGTTGAATCATTTGATTCTTGAGAATCTCGTAATTTTTTATGAATTTGTGTATTCATTTCATTGGCTTTTAAATTTCTTAAACAATTTTCCCATTGATTTCTAATTTCTTCAGTTCTATATCTTAATGTAAATGATCCACTTTCCTTTTTACCTGACCATGAAATAACTAATGTATAACCCTGATTTGATGGAGCTGAAATATTATAAATTTCCAGTATATAAACTCTACCTTTTAATTCTAAAGGTAATTTGTCATTCTTGGCACTAGTTAAAGTTTCTAATAAATTTACAGTAGATGCTGATGAAACATTACTAGTTGATTTCTTTCTTGACGATAATATTTTTCTTTTTGGTTGATCAGGTTGTACAACTTCAACAAAGAAAAATATAATTCTTTCAAATAAATATGCAACATATTCTTTTTCAGTATCAGCATCTTTAACTCCAACTATACCATGATGTAATAATTCTCCTTGGTCTCGTAAATTAAATCCTCTCCAATTACTTACTCTTTCATGCAATTGTTGTAAATATTCAACATTTTCTGATCTTCTTTGTGCTTCATTTACTTGATTTGCCATATCAGTCATGGCACTTCTTGCCATTATTAATTCATTATACAGGGCGGAAATTGGTAAATTTGAATCTATAGATTCCGGAGAAAATTTAATTAATTCTTTTAATAATAATGGATATTTACATAATCTTTGTATTGGTTTAATTACAAAAGATTGTAATTCAAAACCTGGTTCTAATAAAGTTGATGACTTTTTTAAATTCCCAGCTTCTTTATTAATTATATCTAATGCATTTAATTGACCTATAGTCCAAGGTTCATAAACTTTAAATGGACCCTTTGAAGCATGAATAAACACTGATCCTATTCTTTGATATTTATATGCAATATTTACATTACATTCTATACCCATAAGGAATCTTCTTTGAAAATCAATAATTTCATTTAAATTTGGGAAAATCATATGAATTTGTTCATTTGGTAATATTTCTGCTTCTAATAATTCTTTCTTATAACTTAAAAGTAATTCCAAATCTTTAATATATTTTCTTTCGGTTTCAAGAAGTTCTTTAATAACTTTTGATCTATCATCACTTATAACAACCTCACCAATGGGTGGTTGGGGTGAACTATTATTTGTATCAAGTTCAATTTTATTGTTGTCTAGTTTTGAATTTAAAACTTTATTAACCACAGAAATAATAGTTAATAAATCTTCTGTACTATCCAGAAAAACATTTGAAATTGTAAACATAAAATCATCCTCAAAATTTAATTTATCTTTTACAGCACATAAAAAATCATAAACTGATTTTTTACAAACTCTTAAATCATCACCTGCTAAGATTGGGATTTCATAATTTGGCACAACATGATTAAAAATAAGACATAATGGAGCTCCTTGTTGAAATAAATTCCATAATAAAGTAGCAGGATCTACACTTATATTAGCTGGTAATATCCCAGCAGTAAATGTATAAATGTTATTAACTTGCTGCTTTGAAGAAGATGAAGTATCTGAATTAGATGATTCAATTGAACTTCTAAAACCATTATTATCTTGTTGAATTTGTTGAGATAAAGCTAATGCTTGTTGTTCTGCTAATTGTTCTGCTACATTATAAGCCTTTCTTAAGAAATGATCCATTCCATCGATCTTGCTTATTCTCTGTTTCAATGATTCTGCCTTATAATACAAATGGTCTTGTGGAGTAGATTGTCTATTGAAATTTGAATTTACTGATAGTAAAGGTCCCAGAGGGACTCTAGTGATTGAGGTTGAAGATGAATTTAATGAAATATTTGAACTGGTGGAGAACGTACGAAACGGAGGATTAGGCGGAGCCTGTTGATTACCATCCATAATGCTATATATTTATTGAAGAATGTATGGTAATTAATGACGTCTACTTGATAAAATTTCGTTTTAGACGAGTTGTTGATATTTTTTTTTTTTTTTTCTTGATGTCAATAATTTTTCTTTTTTAATTATTTATGCTTAAAACAGAAACCTTTTTTTTTTAGAATAAATTCAAGATTAGTAATTATAATTTGGAATTATAGTTATTGATATATCAATTGATATCAAATTAGAAGAAATAATCAATTATAATTATAGTATTCTTAGAAATGAATTTCCTTTAATAGTAGTATAAATTTCATATTACGCATACGTAAGCCGTTCCACATTAATTTCTGTGCTGTTAATAATTAATAATTATCCTACTGAAGTACTAATATGGACAACCAATTTTTAAAAGTTATCTATATAGAATCTTAATAAAAATTCATCCGTTTGTTGATATGTAACTACAATAGCATTTTGGGAGTTGCCTATATAGGCGAAAATAAATATTGACTTGGAAACGCAAACTTATCTTGAAAATAGTTCAGACTCGAGAAGATTATTCTATAACTCTTCTATATCGCTAAATGCAATTATGGTTCTTGTTTTACTTTGAAGAACTTGCATAATTTGCAAAAGGGTTCATAAAGCCTCATTTATATAACTTAACCAAATCTGGTAAATAGGTATCTATAGAATTTGTATTATTTATTTAAATTTGAATCTTGTACTATTACTGATTAGTTAAGCCAAATCAATTGTAATTAATTGTATTCAACCAACTTTAACTTACTTTATAACTTTCTAAACATTTCTTTATTTGAAAATTAAAATTCTGGAAATTGGCTTAATTAGGCAAATATTTATTTTTTGTAAGGATGCATAACGCGTCTATTTTGAGTTAACATGAAATTGTTATACAATATTTAAAACTATCTATCTCTATTATTATTACTATTATTATTATTATTATTACCTTTCCTAGTTTCAGGTTTTTTCATTACTGTAAGAGTTGTACCCAAATCGCTTGAATAAGCAAACGATGTTTTATTTGGGAACCATGCAATTGTTGCAAATGTTAATTGACCAGAAACACTATTTTCAACTTGATAAACTCTTTCACCGGAAACAGTATCGTAAATAGCTATATTCTCAATTCTGTCATAGCTGATACCTAGATAGGTTCCATCTCGACTAGCATCTAAGCATGCAATTGATTCATCAACATCAGATATGACTTTAGTGTGCAACATTGTCTCCGTATTCCAACTGCTGACTACTCCTTCACCTGATCCCACTGCAAAGTAGGTACCTCTTGGATCTATTGCTATCACAGTAGCAGATGATCGATGCCCAGTTAATCTTGTTTTTAATTCAATTTCATATGTATTTTCATCATTTTCTTTAAATTTAAAAATTGGTAAGCTACCGTCATGTAATGCTAATATGAAGAACGAATGCTCATGATTAAACCATCGAAAATCATATATTGGTTCAACAATATTGGTTATTTCATAGACTTTCTTAAAATTCTGCTGCACTGCAAAAAAACTCACAACAGAATCTCGATCAACTGTACTTAAAATTAATCCATCATTCGAAAACTTAACCATTTTAAGAGCAACTGGTTCTTTACTGCCGGCTTTGGTTACCTTTATTTGTCTTTCTAACGCTCCAGAATTAGCATTCCATATTTTAACATATTCATCTCTGCCAACTGATGCGAATGAATGTTCAGTAGTGGGATCCCAGCTTATGCATTCAACAGCCCTTGAATGAGCATTCTCTAATATTCGAGGTTCTGACAATCTTTCCGGATAACATCGCCATATACGAATTGATTTATCTGTTCTTGAAGTTACTAATTTTGTACCAGTGGCATTAATTGTTATTAGAATGATTTCACTTGATGATGAAGTATACCCAGGCAAGGGTATATCATTAACTATAATTGGAGTGAAGTTTTTAAAGAATGTTTTATTGAACTTTGAGTTATTTGTAGCCATATTGATTGTAGCTAATGTTATCACATATATATTTTATTGACCATACTTAATTTTAAAGCGTGTTGAAAAATTCTCAAATTGAAAAAAAAAATATACAGCAAAAAAAAAATATTATGTCCACGTATGTTAAATATTTAACATTTCAATAAATCACTTTAGCTTCAACTATGTCCGGTCAAAGACCTAAGTTGTTATCAATAGATGCATTTGCAAAGACAGTAGAAGATGCTAGGATCAGAACTACATCAGGTGGGATAATAACTTTAATATGTGTTATAATAGTATTTTTCTTAATCAGAAATGAATATGTGGATTACACTAGTATAGTGACTAGACCTGAATTGGTTGTAGATAGAGATATTAATAAGTTATTGGATATACATATAGATATATCTTTCCCCAATTTACCTTGTGATATTATTACTTTAGATTTATTGGATGAAACTGGTGATATTCAATTAGATATTTTAAAGTCCGGGTTTCAAAAATTTAGAATTATCCAAGATTCAAATGGCCATTTATTAGAAGAAATTTTAGATACTGATTCAATCTCATTAGGTAATGATGTTTCATTTGAAGAATTAGCAAAAGGCTTAAAGGAAGGAGAACAAGGAAATTGTGGTTCTTGTTATGGTTCATTACTGCAGGATAAAAAACAACACTGTTGTAATACTTGTGAAACTGTCCGATTAGCATATGCTCAAAAAATGTGGGCTTTTTATGATGGTAGTGGGATTGAACAATGTGAAAAAGAAGGATATGTTAAACGAATTAATGCTAGAATTAGTAATAATGAAGGTTGTAGAGTTAAGGGTACCACTCAGATCAATAGAATTTCCGGTACTTTAGATTTTGCTCCTGGCGCTTCATTTACAACAATGGGTAAACATGTCCATGATCTTTCATTATATAATAAATTTAAGGATAAGTTCAATTTCGATCATGTTATCAATCATTTATCATTTGGAGAAGTTGTTTCAGATGGCGCTTCAACTCATCCATTAGATGGCCATTCTTTAATACTAAATGAAAAGGATCATTTATTTTCCTATTACATAAAAGTTGTTGCTACAAGATTTGAATATGTATTCAGTAAAAAAGATACCATAGATACAAATCAATTTTCAGTAATCACTCATGATAGACCATTAGTTGGTGGAAAAGATGAAGATCATCAGCATACGTTGCATGCCAGTGGAGGTGTACCAGGAGTATTCCTTCATTTTGATATCTCACCACTTAAAATAATCAACCGTGAAGAATATGCCAAGACATGGTCTGGGTTTGTTCTTGGAGTTATTAGTTCAGTTGCTGGAGTTTTAATGGTTGGAACATTAGTAGATAGATCAGTTTATGCAGCTGAAAAGGCTATTAGAAGTAAAAAAGATTTATAAATAGTTTATAGATATATATTTATATGACGTAAAAAAGTGCTATGTACAATGTATTTTAATATATATATGTTTTTGTATTATGCGGTTTTAGATATCACTAAAAAGGTGATAAATATCTTGATAATATTCTGGTTTTAATTTATCCTTTAATTCTTCTTTAGTTAACCATAAATATTGTAATGATTCTTCTTGTGGTTTAAATTCACCAGCTAATATATGAGATTTAATTAAATATTCTTTTTTATTTTCATTGATATTAAAATGAACATGACATGGAGTATTTGAAACATTAAAATAATTGATCTTTTCACCACCAAGTTCATATAATCCATCTTCAGCTAATTTATGTAATGCAATAGTATCTTCATTTGATTTTTCAATAAAGTTTGGAAGTATCCACTGATTATTTTGATTTATGATTAAATATAACGTACGACTTAATTTTCTTTCTAAACTTGTTAAATCATTTGATTCATCAGCTTTTGTTATTCTTGAATTTGGAATAATTTTACGAGCTAAATCATTGGTTGATTTAGTTGATTTGTCTGTTGCTCCATCTTCACCTTCTTCTTTATATGTCTTTGGAAGTCTAATTTCTTGTTTAAATCGTCTGTCTCTTTTATGTCTTAATTCAGGTCTACCTCTTGGAAATTCAACATCAGCATTATCACTGACTGGATCTCTATTTAATTGACGATACTTCTGTTCCGCTAATGTACCTTCTCTAAAATAAAACCATTTTGGAAATGTCCACATTAATCTCCTCCATAATTCTTTTTGATATTTATAGTATTGTGCTTCAAATTGTGGTATATCAGCAGTTATTATAGGATTTCTAGACAACAATAAAGTAGATGATATTATTGGATTCGATTGAGTTGAGTAGGCCCTTACACAGGATCTTCTTATACCACCAAACATGCTCTTATTTATAAGTTAGATTTATTAATTTGCAATATCTCTAGTTAATTTTCATACTCGAAATTTTCACTATTTTTTTTTTTGTTAGTTGGTTAATTCCCATTTAATAGAAAAATTAAATTACCCGGAAATATTTCTTACCTGCATATTAGAAAATCAATCATTTAAAAAATTTAATATAAAAAGCCAGCAAATTTCCCACTTTTTTTATCCTACTTTTTTGGGCGTTAGAAATTCTACAAGTCATTTTACTTTCAAAAGAGAAGAGTAGAATATATATATATATATATAATATCTCAATAGATTAATACCTATAACAGTAGGTCATAAAGTGAAGTAATAAAGTAAAAAGCCACCATAAGTATTGTTCTTCCCTTTTGGTAGTATAAAGTAATTGAACATTAACGGCAAGATTATATCATCCTATTATCCTAAAAATTATCATTATAGATTGTATTTAATTTTGTAAAACTGTGTTAATTTACTGAATATCCCTCTATAGTAGTCGGTTATTCAAAAGAAAAAAATAAAATATAATATTTCATTCAAAGAAAAAAATAAACAAACCAAATTCTTTTTTTTAGATTCTTTTTAGTAAAATTAAAATGTCATCAGTAGAAGAAGAGTTCGAATCCGTCTTGAAAGAATTGCGCCTGAAAAGCTCAGGAAGTATTTCTGGAAGTCGTATTAATAAATTAGTTTCAATTGCCATGCAAAATGTTGCATTAGAATCCAAACTCATTAGTGTTCTTTATTCTAACTGTAAAGCCGCCCCAGCTCAAAATAAGATAGCCACCATGTATGTTGTTGATGCTATTGTAAGAGCTTATGTTGATGAATCTAGAAAAATTGGTGAAACTATTGATTCTCTGGCTCCAGAAGGGACTTTTGCATCTGGTGTCGTTAAAATTAGTGAATTAATTGAATCTTTATTTGATGACGCCATGGAATTACAAATAGATCCTTCAATGAAGAATAAATTTTCTAAATTAGTTGATTTATGGAAAAGAGTAAACACATTCAGTCCTGAAATTATTAAACGTATTGAAAACAAATATTTTACTTCAACTACTCCTCCTGGTTCACCTCCAAGACCAAATATTCAACCTGTAAAACCAAAAACTGAAGATGCATCCGGCGCTAGTAGTATTTTACTGTCATTGGCTTCTATAGCTAAATCTGCAACACCAACTGCTCAACCTGAAGAAGTTAAAACTGAAGATCCAACAAATATTTTATCGCAACTTTCTGCTCTTTCTAATGCAGCATCTGGTTTACCTCAACATGGTCAACCTCAAACAAAGCCAAACAATGGTCCTTATATTTTAAATATGCTTCAACAATTACAACAGAATGGTGGTGGATTAGCTCCAAATCTTGGCCAACAACAACCCCCACAACAAATGTATCAGCAACAACACCAACCATATCAACAACAGGGTCAACAATATCAGCAACAACAACAATATCAACAAGCACAACAACAAAACTATGGTAGAAGAGATACTCGCGAAGATTCAGGTTACACTAGAAGAAATAGATCTAGATCTCCAAATCGTGGATATATAAGATCACCTCCTCAACAACAAATTAAGCCAGTTAATAATAATCCTGGTTTTGTGCCAGCTTCTCAAATGGGTGGTGAATTAAATGAACCAGGTACTCCACATTATCGTCCTCGTAACGTAGGTTATGATGCTTCAATTCCTCAAAACACTTTGAAAGTTTTATCAAGAACTTTGTTTATTGGTGGTGTTCCTAGAAATATGGATGAAAGAGCATTAGCTTCAGTTTTAAGACCATTTGCTGAAGTTCAATCAATCATATTGAATAGTGAAAGAAAACATGCTTTTGTTAAGGTTTATTCAAGACGTGAAGCTGAACAAGTGATTACCCTGTTTAATAAAGATGGTAAATTACCCTTGAGGACAAGATGGGGGGTTGGTTTTGGTCCAAGAGATTGTTGCAATTATCAGCATGGTATTTCAATTATTCCAACCTCAAGGTTAACTGATGCTGATAAATCTTGGGTTGTTGAAGCTCAATGGGGTGGTACTGGTGGTGAACCTATTCAACCTGGTTTAGTTATTGATGAACCTGACATTGAAATAGGTACTGGTATTTCATCTAAAGCAATGTCTAAGAAAATGCCTACAAATTCTGCTAGAAATGGTCCAAAATCTAATAAGCCAGGCGAACCAGATGAAGATTATGTTAAAACTACTTTAATTCCTCAACAAGGCTCTCCTTTGCCACAGGCTGCTGCATTTGCTCAACCTGGTTCTAATCCTTTGGCAGGATTATTTGCAAACGTTCCACAACAACAAGCTTCACAGCAACCACCCATAATAGGTTATCAATCTAATCCTCAGTTTCCAAATTATATGAATAATTTTGCAGCTATTCCACCACAAGGACAAGCACCATTCAATCCACAATATCCCAATTCCTTTCCTCAAGGTTATCCGCCACCTCAATAGTTACGTTTATAGTTCAAAACATGTTAAAACAGTATTTAATTTCCTTGAATAATTGTAGTGCACACGATGTTTACATTCTTTCTATTTTTTTATTTTAGACGCGATTCAGTAAGAATTATTTACATATATACATTTATTATATACGAATTATCACTGATCACCCAACATGGGTAATAAAGATAAACTTTTCAAGAAAGATATGAAAAGCATAAGCCCGGTTAAAGGGCCGACACGGGGTAATACGATTTCACCTCCTAAAAATAATCTTTTTCGACGTAATGAGAATTCAAGTCGTATATTTGCTGCCCCAATTCAAACCTACAAGAAGAAAAAGAAGAGTCGACATTACTTTAAGGAAATTGCAAATTCTGTAAAGCAAGATATATTTGAGTCTCCAAAGATCAATGAACTGATAACTGATGAGACAAAATCGTCGAAATACAAAAAGTACACCAGTTATGATCTGGGGCTTGCAATATCTGATGATGATTTCGATGATGAATTAATCAAGATCAATGATTTGGATGAAACTTTAATAAAGGATTCTAAACCCAAACATTTACCCGTGGAAGACGTGAGTGAAATAAAAGATGTATCATTTCTGAAAAAAGAGTACGAAAGTTTTGCAATAAAGATAGCAAATGGAAATATTCTCCATGAATTAACGAAACAAAACCAGACAAAAATAGATGAAATAAAACTCAAATTTAAAGCATATAAGTTTCCTAAACCAATTACTTCAAAGCGAAAGTTAATAAAGAAAGCTGATAAGTATATGGACGTTATTCCAAAGATTTTGAAGGGAAAGGAATCTATCTCTTATTTTTATGAATCGGCAAAGCGTCAAAAGGAATCTTCTCCACATGAAACAATGGCCAATGGTGAGAAATGGGAAATTGACTGGAAGCAGTATTTTGGAGGTTACTATGGTTTTACAAGACAACTGATATTAGGAGATATAATATCGAATAGATTTGAAAAGGAATTGAAATCAGCTGAAAAAAGAAACAAGACGGTTTCATATTGGACACCCATTGCATTTTCTACATATGTTCTAGCAAATGAATTGATAATACGAATGGTCATGGATGATTTAAAACTTGGCTTTGATAAAGCTGAAGAAATCGTAAAACTTAGTGTAGAACATGGAATAGTAGTGGCTGATTCCATTGATGTTCAAGATGATTTAAATGCGGATAACGAAGAAGCAGAAGAGTTTATGAAGGAGTTTGAATCGCAATTACAAGATAAAAAGCGTGAAAGCAAAAAGTTATCACCGGTTCCAACTAAAAAATTAAAGAAGGATGCTTTAGATATCGTATTAGGTAGATAAAATATAAATATATATATTGTGTGCGACTGATAACGTTGAAAAATTATAAGAAGAAAAAAAAAATTGGAGATACTGCTACAATTATAGGCATAGTTAAAAGCCAATATATATCAAACAAAAAACCCTTCAGAAGTGTTTTCTGTCAAAAG